>OX461808.1:98405809-98715435 GCA_949802685.1 Dicyrtomina minuta | reverse complement strand
CAAACCATGAGGTTAGAACATTTTGAACTTTCTAAAACCATGCAGTTAGAGCAAATTGCGTTTTCAAATCAAGTAGTTAGAATATTTTGCACTTAGTTTGCAATTTTAAACAATGTAGTTAAAACGTTTTCTATATTTTAAAATCATATGCAGTTAGATTACTTGGTAACTTAAAACAATGCAGTTAGATTAGTTTGCAACTTAAAACTATGTAATTATAAAAATTTGCGTTTGAAATCATGTTGTTAAAAAAATTTGCGTTTGAAAGCATGTAGTTAGAACAGTTTGGGACTAACATGATGTATTTACTGGATTTTAATTTTTTTTAAGTGGCCAATTCACATTTGCATGCTTATGAAAAGTGCACATTCCTCTAATTGCATCATTTTCTAAAACGCAAAACGTTCTAACTATATGGATTTTGGATACGGAAACTGCAATTCGTTCTAACTACATTACTTAAAAAAAAATTAAAATCCAGTAGTTTGCAAGTTTAAGCCATATAGTTAGATTAGTTTGCAACATAATAACCTGTAGTTAAAACAGTTTGTGCTTTGGAGTGATGTAGTTAGAACGAATTGCAGTTTCCGTATCCAAAATCCATATAGTTAGAACGTTTTGCGTTTTAGAATATGATGCAATTAGAGGAATGTGCACTTTTCATAAGCATGCAAATATGAATTGGCCAGCTAAAACGCTTATTTAAATTAAAAGTGGAAGGAAGCGGATTTGCTTTTAAGGTAAAATGGAAGGAAGCGGATTTGATCCTTCGCCAGCGATATGCATATTTTGAAACTGCTTACACCGCCACCATGTATTCCATTGATTCTCATTCGAGGTTAGGGATCGTCTATGAGTGACATCGCAGGTAGGGTCAATGGATGAAATATGTACTTGGCTATTTAAGACATCCCATGTTTAGGATAGACATTTACGCAATGGTTTAACTGACGACAGGGCGAGTTATGCCGTCCGTAAAATTGGAAAGTTTCTGTGACATCATTTATGGACAACCCTATTGACGTTTAAGCTTTTTTGTTATGTTCCGTTGAAAAAAGATGGTAATTATTAGCAAACGTAAATTAAACACTACATTTACTGAAAGTTATAATTTTTTCATGTTTGCGAAAGTATAGAAGGGAGGACCCTGTCCTCACTAAAATTTTCCACTGTTATTCCAACTGAATTTTCTTGACTTTTTATTTCAAGAAAATTTCGAAAATTCAAATTCGAATAAAATGAAGATTGATTTTGCAACCGAACGACTATACTAGCAGTAGTTACTAGTCACAGTAGAAGACGTTATGATAGAATTCATTTGAATCCATGTGTTCAAGCAAGGTAGGTTCCCATGTGAGCCAGTTTGCACACCCGTCACCGCACTGATAACATTTATAATGCATTTCTCGTGCTGGTCCATATTTTAAAGATCCCATTCCAAACCTTTGTGTAATCTGTCTTAAGTAATACGCAGGGGGTAGGCTTCTCAGATTGATTAGCACGCAGGTCTCTAATAGTACGCGAGTCTCTATTAGAGCGTGGGGGTGAATTTCATATACAAGCTATTCTGTAGCTTCAATAAACTTTAAACTGTGTATATGTATAACTTATGCATTTACTAACTTGTAAAACTTGTTATTCGGTCATATATTGGATGTTTTTGGGGGCTTTCTGTGCATTAAACTAACTGTAGTTAGGCCTGATTTTTTCTAATTTGAATAGTACCCCGGTCTGTAATAATGCACGGGTCTCTGATTGTGCTCGAGGGTAAGAAGCTCGATTTTAAATAGTACGCGAGGCTTACTATTAGAAGATATACTGATAAACGGAGTTAGGAAATGTCAAGAATGATTATATTATCAGTTGATTAGCATTGGACTGGGGAACTACGAGACAGAATTAGCATGTTACTTACTTACTAACTTACTGGTTAGTAGTTTAGCATTGTGTGGGTTCAGATTAAATCTGCTTTCACCAACAACGAATATTATGGAATTATGAAGCCAATTCAGTATTTTTATGAAGGTTTTATGGAACTGCTGAAGTGCACATCGACGCATATAATTGATAATTTAGTAATTTTATTATTACAATGCATGCACTACACGCAGTAACAATATAAAGAAAAACAGCATTTTAAAAACTTCCACCAAATATTTTAAAAGAGCTTTGGCTGTACTTATCATTTTATTTATTGCTTTATTAAAATATTCTCATTTAAAATTACAATGTGATGAATACATGAATCACATGATGCAGTAAAGCCCTGTATATACTGTGGAGGCAACCGAAAGTGAAGCCTGGCAAGGATAAAGCTGTCATTTGTTTGCATGCAAAATTTATCCTTGCCAGGCTTCACTTTCGGTTGCCTCTACAGTAAGCTTCTATACAGTTTTGTTGCAGTAGGAATGCAATTGGTACTTATAGCAATTTATCCTCTTCCTTCATCCTTAAAGATCCACATTTAACATTTGTATACAAAATTAATAAAACTATAACATAAATTTAGTAAAGACAATAAGAAGATTCGAGATCCTAACAAAAATGCATATGGAAAAGAGGGCAAAAAGATGAAGGGCAGCAAACAAAAAATCCTCCTGGGGAAACAGTCCAAGTGGCAAAACGCCGTCGCCGTCCTCCGTCCGACGTCCGACTTGTTGCCCTTTTTTGACATATGCGAACAATTTTTAAAAAATACCTCATCAATCAGTTCAGTGCAGTACAGTGGTGTGGCCTCAAAAATAAATGGAGGGGGCATATTGTGTGGGATATTCGATATTCACGAGAAATTCAACTGGTAAAGCTAAAGGTTGTTAAATTTAGTGCAGTGTTATTATGGAACTTAACACAGACTAGTACAATAAGCCCCTCCCTTTAGAAATCCCACTCATCTCTGCAACTACTGGCATGAAAGATATTTTATACTAAATAGTCTATTATGAGCTATTCCTAATTATTTATTTACGTATAAATATAAAGATTAATATTGCAAACTTTTACAGTTATATATTGATTATCATATTTTTGGCAGGATAATGTCGATCTGGTAGACACCAAATTTAAGTCTAATATTGCTTAAACAACGGTGTGGTTTCAAAACGCTTCGTTAGTACAGTACACAGTACAGTGCTGCCAGGGCCGGACGAAGGAATTACTTTTAACTTTTAGGAAGCAATTTGTTTCCATTAATATTATATTATACAAAAACCACCATTTCGATTTTATTGAAGGTTTTCTTTGTTAAAGCAAATTGTTGTATTTACATGTTTTAGAAAAGTGCAAAATGTGGCTTTTTACTTGATTCTGAAGAGTGCAAAAAATATTTTATTTACACATTTGGAAAAAAAGTGGAAAATGTTTTATTTCCATGTTTTTGAAATTTGCAAAAATAATTTATTTGCATGTTTTTGAACAGTCAAAATGTTCTATTTACATAGTTTTGAACAGTGTAAAATGTTTAATTTACATGCTTTTTGAAAATTTAGGCAGCGAGGGTTGCCTTTGCTGTCCTTAGTCCTTATCCTCCGGCCCTGAGTGCTGCAGTGTAAGTAGTGACTGATTTTGTTTTGAATTGGTTTATTTTACTTTGAAATTATTGCTTCATGCATAGCCATTTAGCTATGTATGTTACTTTGGTTTTCGTCTTTTAGTTTTATTGTAATTACCTGTCGTTTGACTTATGGTCCCGCTTGTATATTTCAGTTAAGGCACGAAAGCCGAAGGTGGAAGGTGATCATTTATAAATTACTTAAAAATATCAATTTATTATAATTATTTAAATATACATATATTATAGGCAGGTATGTAATTATTCTTATCAGTCGTGTCGTACGTAGTACTGTATACCTGTTAACAGTAATTCTGGAGTATAATAATTTATTGCAAGCTGTATTTAGCTGTTTAAAATTGATAGTAGAATACTTATGCTGATAAATCGTCTGTGGAGAACCAAAATGATCCATATCCATTTGTAGCTAAAAACAATATCCACTATCTACAAAAATATTGAAACATGTCTTGAAAGCATTTAAATATAATATTTTGCACTTTTAAAATACATGGAAATACAACATTTTACGATTTTCAAAAACATGCAAATAGAACATTTTCCACTTTTTAAAAACATACAAATAGAATATTTTACACTTTTCAAAAACTCCTAATTAACATTTTACGCATGTTTCTCATTTTATTTTTATGACATAGCTCATTTTGATTCGAGTGTAAATTGGAAATACGTCATTTTCGTTCTTCAGTTCTTCACAGACGATATTTATGAAGTATAAATCTAAATTATTTACATGGCACATTGAGGTGAACACATTTTGCGGCGGTCGGTTCAGTGCGGTGTCACACTGTTGTACACCCACCACAAGCTCAAAAGTTTCTATTTTTTATCCAGGTGCTGCATCGGAGTATATCTGTAACAAATCCGAGTCCGAACTTCCTGAATCTTTGCTGATGTCATCATCTTGAAACATATTGTGATGCTGCTGGTCCGGTTCCGTTATTTCCATCGGTGATTGGTCCAGCTGACCTTCATTTATTTTTTCATGGGTCTTCTCATGAGTTTTCAAATTCTCTTTCTTGGAGCATTTCCTCCCACAAAACTGACAGATGAACTGCTGCCCCTTCTCATGAACGAGAAGATGCTGCTTGAGCTCCCAGCTGCCTGGGAATTTCCTGGGACAGAGATGACACTGATGTACATTGAGAGAGTTATTATGACTCCGCATGTGCTTCTTGAGTGACAATATTTTGAAGTAGGACTTCCCACAACATTCACACTGGAAGGGTGCCTCTCCCCGATGCGTCCGCTCGTGATCCACCAAATTACCCTTTTGTCTAAAAGTGATTGTACATCCTTCGTAAGTGCACTTGTAAGGTCGTTCCCGACTGTGAACTAATGAATGTTTTTTAAACGAGATCCCATTGTTGAATTCCCGGGTGCAAATTTCACATGTAAATATTTGGAGGGGAGGTCCGATATCATGAATTAATTTGAGATGACGCTTGAATGACTCTGCTGTTTGATAGATTTTCTTACAATTCTCTTGGCTACATTGCAATAAGTTCTTTTGTGGCGGAGGAGGTGGAGAATGAGGATCTCTTAGTACATCAATTATTAAATTCTCATTAAAGGATGATGGATCAGGGTTTTGGAATTTCTTTTGACAACGATTCAGAAGGATGTGTCGCTTTAGATGAGGCGGCTTGGAAAATGATCTCTTACAGGGGACACAGTAGCGATGTTTCTGTTCATTATAAGTCCAGCAGTATTTAACATGAATCCGCAGTTCCTGCTCTGTTTTGAGCTCCTCCATGCATAACTTACAAGCTATTGGGTTTTCTGGAGTGATGGGGAAAGGTTCATTAGATTTGGATGGCGACGACGTTGGGTCAGGGTCAAGTACAATGACATTTTTCTCCTGGGTTCGTTGGTGGGTCAACCAGCTATTTAATGAAATGTCCTGCTCAATGCTCACGTCCTCTGAGGGAAATACAAAATAAGGTATATTTTTATGGAGTACAAAGGAGACTAAATTTAATGAACTTAATAATTCTTTATTGGATTTTCTTTTTTCTTGTTGATTTAAAATATTTTTTTCATTTGTGTCCGGATGCTGCTGACAATCCTCCTGATCCTGGTCCGGATCCTCCTGCTGGTCGTTGCTGGTATGGAATGCTAGTTTTTCAGAATTATTATTTTCAATTCTTTTCTGACGAGGCAAGGAAGGCCCGAATTCTTTTGGATTTTTTACTCGTCGTGGTCGTTGTTGGCGAAGCACAGGTGGATCACTGTTATTGGTATTCTGATTTTTCTGTAAGGACTCAGCTGGGCAGTGGACAATGGTTTCAAAGCTTGACGATTTAATTTGAGTGTTCGTTGTTACCACTGTTTGCGGTGGAATCAGGCCACCAAAATTAATTGAAAGTTCAGCACAATCTTTAATGTTGACGTCGACTTTGCTATTTCTTGTTCCAGTAAATTTTTCGCCTGCTCCAAAATTATCCGTGGAATCAAGGCCATCTTCTTTAGGACTGGAGCTGGAACTGGAATTACTGGAACTGGAACTGTGACAGTCAGTTTCTATGAAATCTGTATCATCGTCACATAAAGCATCAAATCGGAAGAGATCCGAAAATTCCTGATCTCTTGAAGGGGTTGAAATAAGCTCAGAGGTTGAGAATAAGTTGAAGCAACTTGACTCAGAATGGTCTAGTTCTTCTAGTGCTAGTGCACTATTACTATTAGTATCTAATAAATAACCCCTTATTAGTTCAGTTCCTGGGTTAGAGTTTTCAAAATAATTAGTATAATCATTAGTATTATTAATATTGTTGGATGATAAATTAATATCAATGGAGATCAAGGGATGAAGCTGGTTTAAGTTGGGTTCAGACTCTGGGGGTGTTAGTGGTGTGTAGATGAGCGGAGGCTCATCCTCTTGAGATAAAGATTCCTGAAGAGGAGATGATGATCCATGCAGACACGCATCGACATTAACACCGAGATCGAGAAAACATCTTGTTGCTGTTGTTGCTGTTGTTGGGTCGTCGGCGTCAACTTGTAATTGCAATGGTAGTTGTTGTTGTGATTGAATTAAATTTAATTCACGATTTATTAATAATAAATAATTGTCTTGCTCCAAATTAAATTCTTCGAGAGCTAAATGTCTGGTTTGAACAGGTGGTTCTCCTTCTCCTGGTTTTACAATTGGATCTTGTGGTTCCAAGGTAACGATGGTTTGATTTGTGAATTCTTCGAAATTTATCGAATTTATCCACGAACTGGAACTCCCCTGCTCCGTTGGCGTTCCTGCATCTGGGCTATTGATAATGTTGATGAAATTCAGTCCACATTCTTGACGAGTTTCTGGAGCAGTGCTATTAATACTAGGGATTTGGATTTGGAAGGTAACGGGTTCAGTCTCATTATTAGTATTAGTCGATTTGGCCTCTTTTGTACATTCTTGGACAGTGCTGTAAAACAGAATAATACAATTAATTATTATTTAGTATTTTGACTTATAGTATTCCAGTAAGTAATCTGTCCGTGAATTTCTAAATATTAAACCTACCTAATTATAATTATTATAATTAAAATATACATAATATGTTAATGTTATTATTCATTATTGGCAATTAATTTGCGAATTAAGTGGCGGAAAAATTCAATTTTTCCCTTGTATACGCGCTTAGAAAAGATTTTAACAAGAATCTTTTGTACGATGGGACTAACAGGTATAGATGTTAACTTTAACAGGTTTATCAGTAAATCTTAAAATATTTGAGAGTGGGGAACTTGGTTAATCACGTGTAACAGCGCTGTTGTTACAAAACTCAACAGCAAATCTGTTGAAATCTACAGTAAACCTATTAAAGCATTTATGTCACTGTGTATGTATGCTAAACTAGTACTAGTGGCTCATTACTAATGTGTTGCGTCAGTGCAGTGGTTAAGACTGGAAGGTACCTATGACGAATGTTGCGGGTTCAAATCCAACTTTTGGTGTTATTTTTTAACAAATAAAATCATTCAACAGGATTAGCTGTTGGGTGATCTAACAGTGATTTCGGTAAGCCTAATATAAGTACATTATCGGTAAATCTCTAGAACCGAAATAATTACTGTTGACCACAGTTAATATCTTTTACTATGGATGTCGGAGACAAATTAACAGTAAAGTAATAAATTCACCCATATTTTTTTAAGCGTGTAGTAATTATTTTTGCATGACTTAAACGTGTACAGATATTCCAAGTTGGTAAAAAAAATCCATCAATAGGCCTCTTTTATTCTCTTAGGTGTGTGCCTATGTAGTACTTATGTAGGTAAGTAAGTAGGTACCCATAGGTGTAGTGTATTGCCAGATAGTATGTTTTGATTTTAGCAATACAGCAGTACAATTTGTCTATTATTCATTAACAACCATAATATTATAACTACAAAGTTGAAGTTGTGCAAAAATTATCGGTAATGATGATAAAACAATTAAAAAGACATAAAAATTATTTAAAATCTCGTAACGTAGTAAAAATAAAAATCCTATAAAAACTATACTTGATAAAAATATGCAATAATTGTATAGTTATCCTAATTAATTTAATATATAGTTAATTATACTCTATACTTACTACTTATTCTGGTCAATACATGGAATGTCAAAAACGTCCCTCTCCTCAAATAAGAAGCACTTAGTATTTTGAAAGTCATCAAAATGTTTATCAATTTTATGATCAATAAACTGACAAATACTCTCAAATAATTCCCGACACACTTTACAAATAAGCCCAACTTGAACAGGAATAGGAGGTGGTAGTAGTTCCATGTTTTTTGAGGTTTTTTTTTCAAATCATATAATACTATTTAACAAAATTTTAGTTTCCATTTCATGTAATAATTTAATTCACAAGGCATTGCCACTAAACTTCTTGACATTATTACTGACTTATTTATTGACTACGTCGATGCCGATTGTCGATCCCTTCTTATAGAAAACAAGAACAAAAATAGCGCAATTACCTCGAGAGGCTCGACCATGTAAATGAATTTACTGCCTTAAAAAAGAATTGTATTTTAAGTACCTAATTAAAAAGAAAAGCTCACTAGTCACTGCACTGGCACTGGTACTGGTACTGATACTGGTGACGCACATCTCGAAACAAAACAAACTGTTTGTTTAAATAGAATACTATAATTAAAGGCACAGAGCTTTAGTTTCTGGCTCTCATTCTGAGGATCTAACGCTACTTAATGCTAAATAAATGCGCAGTGATTTGCCACTGGACTGGCCCCTGGCAAATTCCAGGCAATATCTCCAACAACAATAATAATACTCGTGCTTCGTGGAGGTATATAGTGTCCTATATAGTCTGGTATATATTATGTTGTGATTTTCCAGGCCAGGCCAGTGGCTGACAGCCAGATACACAGTCAAGAAAGTAAAACAGATATCTTCTATAATACACTGTGGTAATGTACTAAATATCCTTTAAGAAAAGTGGGATGCGTTGATTTACCTCCAACCTGTTCTTTTATGCCTTCACACCACATAATACAAATATTCAGCCTCCAGGCTCCAGTGCCAGTGACTAACTCCGTGACTCAGTCAGTCAGTGCAGTGCAGTGAGCAGTGCAATGCAGTGTAGTGAGTGGGTGTGGGGAGAAGCAAAAAAAAATTTGAAGGTCAAACTTCACCAAAAAAAAATTGATCCTTTTATAATATAAATATAGGGTAGGTTTTGGCTGCTGCGAGGTTGCGTTGCAACAACGTGGCTTCTGCAAGAAGGGGATGATGGCAAAACTATTTCTTGTATATAGATTCGTACCTACGCACTGGCTTGCTTGGGTTTGGGCACTCTATAGTAATTTAAAACCTTCGCCCCTTTTTAAATTACACATAGGATAAAACTGTAAATGATTTTGTTTTATATAAGTTATAAGGCTATCATCGGTATCATTTTTACAGTATTATATTTATACTGGCACTTGGTATTGACATTGATGAAAATTGAAAGCTAAATAAATTCTCATGTTCAGTTTGGCTTGGTTGGTTTTGGTTTCGTTGGTTTTGGTTGGTCCAGCCAGTTTGCTGTGGTGTTGGTTTTGGTCCCTCTTGTAAAAGTAAATATGTACTTTGAGTCAGTTTTGGGTTTATGCTTTGAATTGACGTAATAATTATATTATTACACGCATGGTACATCCATAATATTTATGGTAAGGGGGAATGGGAAACAGAGCGACGCGACAGGGACAGGCGGACTGAAATGCATGCAAGATCATGCACGAAAATTGGGGAGTTTATAGCATGGTATTATGGGAATGGAACATGGGATATTATTTAATGAAACACGAAATATACATACAAAATCTGAAGGCGTTATATATTTCCTTTTAGCCTCTCAAACTACAAAACTATCCATAATATAAAGATTACTTGTGCATATTTATACACTATACGTATCAGTATCTGTAAAAGGCCAACGAAAAATTACACGGGCAACAGACACTGACGATGCTGATGAGAGTAGTACTACACAAAGTACTTTTTACTTTTTACGTGCTCTTGTATACTAATGAAGCAGAGCTTGACGTTTTATGATATTTTTTTCCACCGATGCGATGTAAAAAATCTAACGAATAATATGGAAGATAATGAAGGAAAATACATAATATATTATAAGAATTAAACCACTAGTTGTGCGAATTAAAAGTGATCTTAAAATGAGTGAAATACCCTTTTAAACTGTAACTGCTTTCAGTTCAGATTCCAGTTTATTCGATTAGTATAGTGAGAATGGGAGGGCAAAGTTAATTTAAAAATGATTTCACAAGTTTCGGAGGTCTACAGTAAAGTTTCTGACTGCGTCATTAAATAATTATTGCAATTATTGCATGCGCCGATTTTCATTTAGGGTGGAAATGAGAGATCACGAAAATACGAGAACAAAGTTTGAAAGTAATGATTTATTTATATGTAAAATTTAATAATGTAGAGATTAGATTATGCAGACATTATTTTCCGTATAATATGGCCAAACTAATAATTACAGTCTTTTATTTATGATTTAGACCACTACCACTAAAGAAAATAAATCACTCCATGTATTTTAGTTTAGATCCGTATATGGAAGCTTTTATTTATGTGTGGTTTTATTTTATTTAGTTTTAAGATACACAGTTCGACAGTTGACAGTTCATCAGTTCTTGGTTCTAGTTCACTCAAGCTTTCGTTAATATTATAATATTAATTTGCTAATTCACGTACGAAACACCGTAACCGTTATAATGACAATAGCTAGGGAGGAACGTCTATAGGTTTTCTAGTTTTCAGTTTCAGACAGAGGTCGTAAAATAATAAAGTCATATACATAATTTTTGACAAGACACTCACATGTGGGTTTTTGTGGAATAGCTATTCAGTTAGTGTACCTACTATCACTATCTACCTAACTAAATGTATATATACAGTACCCAGGACCTTGGTTTGAAAGATTCAAAAATTCACTTCACTGCACTGCATACTTGTAGAATAATTAATTATTTCATTTTAAATATGCTACACTCACCAACCTGTAAGGGTTTGTTTGCTTTTCAAAATATTTTACATCGATAGTAGTGATAGTACAAAAGTATTGTACAAAATGCCGTCAAAACAAAAATTGATACTGACACTGACGACTAACAGTAGACGACAGTAAGTACTGACAGAATATTGTTTCTAATTAATTGGGAAGTACATTTTAAGTTCGATACGATTCTTCTAATGACAATGATATTGTATACATTGTCTGCGACTCTGCGAAGAATCAAAATGACCTAATACGTGCAATTTAAGCTGGAATTAAAATGAATGGAATCCATATAAAAAATAAAAAACTAAACGTTCGATATAAATGCAAAATGCTGCACACGAATTTTTGAAAAGCGCAATGCTCTATATTACATGTTTTTGAAAGATGTAGAATGTGCTATTTTCACGTTTTTTAAAAGTGCCAAATGTTCTATTTACATGTTTTTGGAAACTGTAAAATGTTCTATTTACATGTTTTTGGAAACTGTAAAATGTTCTATTTACATGTTTTTGGAAACTGTAAAATGTTCTATTTACATGTTTTTGGAAACTGTAAAATGTTCTATTTGTACATGTTTTGAAAAGTGGAAATTATGCTATTTACATAGTTTTTAAAAGTTCAAAAGTTTCTATTTACATACTTTTGAAACTTAGAAAACGTTCTAACCTAGTACATGCTTTGATGATCATGATATTTTAATCATTTTATTGTAGTTGTAGAGAGTGCATTTTCTTGGTTTCAACTAAAAATGGAGTTGGGTCATTTTGATTCCTCAGAAACATTATTGCAGATTGCAGTTACCACCATATATTATATACTACATTATATTCGTTTTCCGTTAATTTTCTATTGACGCACTTTTTACATCTACTGCTCTGCATTGCTAACTGGTTAATTCATGAAACTTATAACAGACTAAAAACCTATATTTTTCACCTTTACACTTTGCATTAGATTATCCTATGGATAATACAACACGTTGTCGATTTGAACTTTGAACGCCTTGCAGTATATTGTATTTACACAAACTGAAACGAATGACTTGCTGACTAACTAACTGGCTTCTACGGTTGAGCCAGAGCTGGCAAAGATGGTATTAGTGATGGGGGCTAAATTCCCAGTAGAAAAAATAGTGGTGGCTACTTTAAAATCTTTGACGTTTGCCAACGGCATCCCTGTAACAGTTTTTGGCAAGTTCTTATCTTGTGGATTTGCATTTTTAATTTGTATACGTGACATAGTAGACTCAGTCGCTCTACTTCTACTTGCATGAATATCTAATTTGGAACGGGAGGGACGCCGCGATTTCGCAGGTTTGTGCCCCAACTCCCGAGCAGCCCAATTGTCAATGTAGTGTGGGGTGAGCTTCTTGTAGTCCAAGGTGAAGAGAGATTGAATGGACCGAGAGTATTTGACGGATGGTAAGCATCTTCCGCAAACTTGGAGAAGGAGAGGATCCCTTTTGACAGCTGCTTCGAAATCATCAAATGTAATCGCACCATCCCAATTTACATCTAATTTCCTCATTGCAATCTCCACCACCTCCTTGATACTATCCTCAACTTCGTCCGCGTCAATGATTCCCCGACCTGGACGTATGGAGCACTCCATTGCCATAATTAGCTCATCTCGGTCAAGGGCTCGATCCCCATTGATATCGTAGACTTCGTAGCAGAATGCGATGAGCTCCTGGAGCTTCCCACGCATCATTGTTGAGAGGCAGCGAAGGAATTCCTCCCCGTCCACCTGTACCAACAACGACATCAAAACAAATAAATTTTCAAAAGATATGTAGTTTATTTTTTATTTGAATTCTTTTAGATAACTTATTTTGCCAATAATTTTGAAATATTATTTTAAGTAAATCTTACAATGCCATCATCATTCCGGTCACAAACCCGAAATATTCTGTCCAATAGAAATGTATTGCTAATTTCGAATGCGGAAAATAAAAACGAGCGAAATTGCATACGATCAAGATTGGCCTCGGCAGTAAGATTTTGATGAAGCTTTAGGATTGATTCACACTGTTATTTCAATAAAAAAAATGCTGTAGAATTTTTAATTTTCTTGGATTTCAGTTTTAAAAACTTAACAATTTTTTGATATCATGTTTTTGTTTCATGAAAAATAAAAACTGTTAAGTGTAAGCATTATATAATTAATAGCAAAATATAAAGTTTTTGCTTTTATTCTTAAGATATTATCATCATTTAGCTTATATTTGGTGGTTATGTCCTGCCAAACCTGGGACCAGACCGGGTTTCCGGTGCCATCATTCGTCGGATTGGATTTCCTAAATCGCAACTCAATTTTCAAATGAAATCTGATTGCCGTAAATCGTAACTTTATTGTATTGTATATTAGTATATTATATTAATATATTCTATCAATATTACTCAATTACACCATTAACCCGGCGAATTAAGAAAAATTGTCAATTTCAACCCGGCAAAAGAAACTCCCGGCGAAGGGATGCATTCGATGCATATGCCCAATGCCCGGCAAGGGCAAGTACAAAATTTAAGAAGCTATCATGTAATAAATGCATTAAATTAATATGTTCGTGATATTAACACGGAGAGTAGATTAAATTTAAAATATTAAATAACCTCTTTAGTTGAAAATTGTGTTTCTCTAGAATATTTGCGACTAAAATCACGGATTTCTTGCTCTCGAGCTAAATCTGCTTTCACTCTCATGTCAAACCGCTTCTTCATTTTGCTTATTGAGTAGAGCGGAGTTCTACTTTAAAGTTATTAATAAATAAGTAAAACTACTTAATTGAGAATATGAACTTAATTGTGGATTGTTTGTTATTGTTTTTGTTTCCGTTTACATCAGTAATAATCAGTATTCAGTTATTTTCAGTTTATTTATGTAATCGAAAACTGAATGAATCAATTACTGGCTAGTAAGCTTTTAGCTGGGGCTCGTAATTTGTGAGCTCACTGGAAATTAGGGGGATTTTTTTTACCAGGTAAAGGTAAAAAATAACAGTTTCTTTGGTGGTGAATATTAATATAACAAATTAAAATAAATATTATTAGTTTATTATTGCCGTTCTCCCCATTTTTGGGAGTTATTAGTTATAGGAAAAGCTCCAAGCGTAACTATGACACTAGCAGTAAATATCAATGGAAATGGAGGAAAATGATAGTAAATAATGATAAATGATGGACTGTTAAGTAGAATTTTGAAATATTGTGACCTTGACCTTCAATGAATCAAAAGGGAGGACCTATTCGGTCATTTACGGCGCTTAACAATAATTTGTTTTGAAGGCCAAGGCCGCTTGAACGAAATGCCGGAAATGCAATTTGGTATTATAATGCGATATAATAAACTTTCTTAATGAATTATCTGCTGAGCAATGTTTATTTAGCTATCTTTGCGTAACATTTTACTGTGCCAGTTCAAAGGAACACAGCTTTCACTTTTATTGCTATACACTGAATACATTACATATTGCATATGTTTTAGTTTTTGATATTTTCCCTAAAGGATTTCATAGAATTCATTAATTCAAACTGGCATGTCTTTCATTTAGTTTTCGTTGCGGTGTTAGATTTGGTCTGAGTCACTAAAGTGGGTCGCATTTGTTGTGTTGAATTTGTGCACTCTGCCCCCTTAATAAATTGAACAGTCACGTCTTTCTGATTAATATCTTTACCAAGGGATGACATTTCCGCAGCCCCTCCCTCAGGCCCGCATTTCACATACTCATGACTAAATGCCGTCATATTAGTACGAGAACGAGACGCTCCGGACCAAGTGGCTCTGAGTCTACTCCCCGACTGTCGTGCTCTCCGAGATTTTTGCATCAGCTCCACAGCCGCCCAATTATCAATATATACTGGCGTGAGGGTCTTGTAGTCCAAGGTAAAGAGAGTCTGAATGGATCGAGAGTATTTCGCTGGAGGTAAACATCTCCCACAGACTTGGAGGAGGAGGGGATCCGCTTTGACGGCTGATTCGAAATCATCGAATGTGATCGCACCATCCCAATTCACATCCAATTTCCTCATTGCAATCTCCACGATCTCCTTGATACTATCCTCAACTTCATCCTCGTCAATGATCCCACGACCCGGGCGTATTGAGCACTCCAGCGCCATCACGAGCTCATCCCTGTCCAGGGATCGATCCCCATTGACATCGTAGACTTCATAGCAGAATGCAATGAGTTCCTGGAGCTTCCCACGCATCATTGTTGAGAGGCAGCGAAGAAATTCCTCCCCATCGATCTGTACCAAAAATGTCAAAAATTCAAGTTAAACATCTGTAAAAAGTAAAAACATAAAATTCTTATCATCTGTAAGAAATAATCTAAGTTGAGCCACTAATATTTTGAGAAATTCTTACGATGCCATCATCATTCCGGTCACAAACCCGAAATATTCTGTCCAATAGAAATGTATTGCTAATTTCGAATGCGGAGAATAAGAAGGAACGAAATTGCATGCGGTCTAGTTTCGTGTCCTCTGTGAGATTTACATGGAGTTTTAAAATTGATTCGCACTGTAAATTTTTTAAAATAAAACATTATGATGTTATGAAATATAATTTTTTTGATAGTTCAAACTTACAAAGGGAATGACGCGACCTGATATACCCAGATTTTAAAGAGACCCATTTCAAAAAGTCAGGCTACTTTTGAATAGCACAGATCCAAAGTAACTTGAGTGCATTTTGCGTTGTTTGGTCACAGTGACCCGCCAAAGTTTTAAAAAATTCAAATTTTGAAACTTTGCCGCCCTATAACTCATAGAGTTTAGTTTTCATACGGTTTTGATAAAATTTGAGTTCTTTTAATCCAGTGACTTTTTCTTTGAAATAAATTCAGGATTTTTTACAATTATTCGAATATTTTAATTTTTTTTGGAAAAAATTAGTTTTAAAAATTGGGCCTTAAAAAATAGGTTTTTTAAAAAATTTGTTCGAAAACAATAAAGAATTTCGAATTTTAAAAAACCCGGAATTTGATTTTAAGAAAAAAGTCTATCTATCTTTTTCTCTTTTTGGGTGTATCATTTCGCGTCATTCCCTTGTTAGACGTTTGTTCACATTCGTATTTAGACAGCGCGCCATAAATCAGTAGTTGCATATTTGTATGTTTAAACGCAACCATTACATTAATATAGGGTCAGGGTGGGTAATAATGGTGGCGTGGCCGGCTGAGTAAATTCGTATTATAGTTAAACACTTTTGAAATTCAAAGTTACAGAACGAGTATAGATTGAAAGTCAATCTTCACAAACAAAAATACATTCTTGCAATACACCCCCACTCGTTTCAGATCAGCTGGTTGCTGGTGGCTATCATTACCCAATCCTGACCCTACTTAATATTTACTAACGATTCTACCTCAACAGTTGTAAAATGCGTTTCAGAATGTATTTTGAGACTGATATCTCGTATTTCATGGTCACGAGCTAAATCCGCTTTTCTTCTCATATCGAATCGTTTTTTCATTTTGATAGTGAAGTGCGGGCGGAAGTTGGGTTCGGATTCGGAGTTTGGATTATTTAGTCAAATTATCAGAAATATTGTGGATTCTATTAATTTAACAAATTATATTTATTCTTGCGAATTCAAGTTCCGCTTTACAAGCATAGGAAATTGGGAACTGTAAAAGGCAACAGCAACAAAGTTTTATTCAATCTATTCTTTTTAGGTACTCATTTACAAACTGTATTTCTTTGAATCATACACCGTAGCCCAGTAGCTCTGCTGTTAATATTGTTGTTGCTTGGGATTGAGAATTAAAAGATAACCTGGCTGGAGGAGTCTGAAATCTGAATTAAATGAGAATTCTGAATTCCTTGATTCGAGAATTTCGCGACATCATCGAAATTGATGTGATAATATTTTGACGTTCACCGTAACTGAACTGCAGGCTCTAACAGCCTATGTTTACCTTCATTATTGTGTGCCACTTATTCTGGTTATTAATTTTTTTTTGTAGTGTAGATTTTTACTCAAAATTATTTTTTATAAATAGGTAAAATAATTTTTTTTTAAAAAATGAGATTTTTAAAGACTAAAATTAATTCTTTTTAATGCAACTTTTAAAACTAACAACTTTTCTATACCAACCCAATCCTAGCATATTAAATAGTCAATCTTAAATTATTGAGACTGGCTTATTAATATGGTAGAAGTTAAGTCGTTGAATAGTTTTCGTGAAGGAATAACACAATTTCATAAAAATTAGTAAAAATCTTTACGGCTGCGCTGTAGTAAACTCAAATATATAAAAGGTGATTGTAAGATTTGAACTGATCCTCTAACGATAAGAGCGAACATTAAAATACCATTCAACACTGTCTGCGATATGCCAAAAGACTTTTGAAAAAATTATTTAGTGTCCCACGTGCTCCTATATTCACCCCGTGTACTCATTGCAGCGTCATGTAAATCTTATTTCTCCAAGAAGGACTTATTGTTAGCAGAATTTCTTTTTTCCCAAGTCTACCGTTACCGCTTGTTACTCACTGTCCCCGAATTCAAAACGTATCGTAGGATCGAGAATATACCCAATTTTAGATGATGGCTCGTATGCAATATGCAGTATCTCCTCTCCTTGGTGACCTATTTTCAGGACCAAAATGAACATCCTGCTTCACTAAAAGACCTTTCTCAGCAAGTGGTTTAGCAAGAATTTTCATATTAACATGATGACGGTGGTTGCGTGTACCAAAGTTCTCCTCGGACGCATGAGCCTAGGACATGACTAAGAATTTCTTTCTCAGCGCCGCCATGCCTGCACGGGATTCCGTCTATGCCACCTTCCTAGAATCACTCTTACACTAGCACTATAATATGCGGCAAGTTTGGAATATTTGATTTGATAAATTCCAGTCAGTTCTTGTCCTTGGTGATACATCGGTTCCAACCAGTTTTCAGCAATTCTTAGTCAGTTCCGTGATACAAATGTGACACTAATATTTGTGCCAGCGCGAGCTATTAATCTAACTTAATTTTTATGGCAAGGTAACCGCTAATAACAATCTATATGAGTGAACAAGTGAATTGATCTGATCAGTCAGTGGTTATTAATTTAATTACACAAAATTAAATCCGGATCACAAGTATTCAATTAATTTAAATTAAATGAATTTTGCAGCAATTTGGACAATGCACGCGTTTTGTAAAGAAATACAACACATTGCAATGTAGTTTCAGAACAGTATTAACATGACACTTAAATTAACACGTCTTAACAAATAAATATTAAAACAAATATGTAACACACGTGTAGCGTATTTACTGCCATAGTTGCAAAGGTATTGAAAAAATAAAGGAATAATATCATATACACAGTAATTTAGTATAATTCCTCAAGGTCATTCGTCTTGGTGCATGTTGTTTGAAATTCTCTTTGCTTCTTATCTTCATACTTGTACTTCTGAAGGAGAGCTACGGTACGCGAAGACTTTCTTAGATTCTCTTGTTTGCCTGTGCAAGTTTGAACTACATCAATTTTGTCGCTTTCATGAGAGGTCAAAGATGTCATCAGTTTCAGCTTTTTACTTCGAGCTGATGTTGTTTCATCGGTATTATTCATAATCGACGCATCTCCAAATTCAAATGAGACTATTTTCCCTGATACTGTTTTAAATTCAGTTCTGTAGTAGACTTTGCATCCCGTTTTCGCTTTAAGTTCTTTGCACTGGAAACATTAAATATAAAAATATCCACATTATTCAAAATACTACATAGGGAACTTTAGATTCATCAATTAGAATACAATCAAATGGCATTGTCAAAACATCCCAGATTCTCTCCAATAACACTCTCAAACCGTCAACATAAAAAATATTATTCTTAATAAAAAAACAGAACATTTTTCTTGTATCTTGTACAGACATCTAATAGGTGGCGAGGTCATTTAGGTGGTAATTTAATATTCGTGAGAGTATTAGTGTAGGTTTCTTTATCATAAATCAGACCGCAGTAAAGTTGTTTAGCTGGTTAATTTAGCTGGAAAACTTGCTGATTGCGTGCTACTCGTTGGAGTACAACTATCACAGGGATTATTGTTTTACAATCGAAGTACCTAAACAACGATAGGCTGTCAAATTACGCACTAAAAACTGATGACTAACAAAAGGGGTAGGCCATAAACTACTTCATCGATTTTGTTGGTTGGTCCTTAAAACCGCCCCATTTGCAAAGGCAATGTTAAAAACGTGTCATAATGGGGTAAGTTGGTCCTAAATCTGACTTCTTTGATGACATTATTTGTGGCCTATCTCAAACAACAACAACTTACAAACAAGTATAACGTTGAATTCTCAAGAAGTGTTTAACTTTGCAAATAATTCGTCACGACTATGTTTCTAATCGATGTTTCTGCATAATATGGGCGTAATCTCTCTGCTCTTTCGATTATCATAATTTGTAATCAATTAAGCTAATTTGATTGATTTGATTTCCTTTGAAATTGATTAGTCAATTTCAAAGGAAAATCAATTGGTCAGAATTTGCACTAACGTAACATGACTAATTTTGATTTTGACGCAACTAGAAGTGACGAATCAATTTCACAAAAGCATTAACACGAATGGATATAGTTTCTCCTTCAATGCTTTGTAAAAACTCATTCCAATATCAAATATTGTACAATTAATGACAATACAGTATTGATCGTGGGTTTTGGTTGCAATTAAAGTTGAATTATGAATGTACAGTGATGCCCTCACAGCTACAACATTCGATAATGACAATGACTTAATAATGGCCCCTTGTTGCTGTACATAGAAAATGATGATGCATGGGATTTCTTGCAATTTTTCCAACTGTATCATACATTCGCGGATCCAGAAATTTTTTGGGGGGCTAACAATATTAAACGGCCATTTTGTAAAACGGCCACTTCTATCTCCACAATGTTTGAGAACAGTCTTCTGGGAGTGGGGGGGGGGAGCTCCAAGCCCCCCTACTGGATCCACGACTGATATCATATGAAACAGAAGTACAATTTCGTCGAAAAAAACCAGCAGTTTTTTTAGTACATTGATGTCCTCCATATTCAAAATTTTCTCGTGCCATGCTGCCAATGGCGCCTTAACCAATTTTCTATATTCGGATTCCACCGGCGCCATGTTAGATAAATATTTTTCCTAGCGTTAGTTAATGTGTCATCCAGTGGTGGACTGGGGCGTCAGTTCTGGGGAAACTTGGCTATAGAGCTCCTCAAAATGGCGGCAGCCATTATCTCGAATAAATGACGTGTATTGAAGAATTTCAATTGATAGGACATCCAAATTCAAAAGGTCTCCGTTTGGGTCCAGATTGCAGGACCTCCTAAAATTAGCGCATATTGCTAGCCATGACTTCGGAAGTTCAATTATCCAGGCCTATGTTAAGCATCCATTTATTTACATTGAGAATTGAAAATTTCAGGGGGCGACAATGGGACCCTATGCCCCCCGGTTCCGTGGCCCGTGTCTGCCGCCCGGTGCTATTTGCGTCTCCTACTTGTTTTCCTTTTCTTTACTTTTAGCTTGTGTGCTCTTTCCATATATCTTTCTTTCACGTGCTCCGCGCGATCTCCACCAGGTAGGCCATTTTTAATAGTTTTTGACTTGACTTGAATGGCTGTATGCCCTTATAGCAGTTGACTTGGGTTGACTTAAATGCCAATTTTGAAACAACTAATCGTAAGAAGTGCTTGTCACACTTCTTGACAAAGTTTGACGTCCTTTTCTACAAAGTAAAGTAAATCTTGGACGGAATTTTGACCAATCCGACTCTTTGAACTGACTTGACAAGCTGAATGATTTTCTGCAAATGGCTTTACTTTATCGACAAGGTAACGACGCAAAATGACGCAGCTAGATTTTCGAAAGATTAATTAAAAAAAATAAGGCTACTTTAAATAGTACAGACCTAAAGAAACTCGTGTGCATTTGGCGATGTTTGGCCACAGTGACGCTGCAAAGTCTTAAAATTTAGAATTCTGTCGCCCTGTAGCTTCTACAGTTCTTAACCGGTTTTGATGTTTGATTTTTTCTCATTCTGAATTCTGAGGCCGTTAACTAGAAAGTTATTTCGGGAGTTTTAAAAAATTTTCAAAACATTGCATTGGTTTAAAAAACCGGGTCGCAAAAATATAGGTTTTCTAGATTTTTGAACACTAAAAATGTTTTTCGAATTTTCAAAACCCTGAAATAACTTTTCAGATTCTGACGTTAAACTCAGAAAAACAATTTTTATCAAAATCGGTTAATAACTGTAGAATGTAGAAGCTACAGGGCGGCAAAAATTTATTTAAAATTTTGCCGCGCCACTGTGACCAAACGCAAAATGCACTGGAGTACTTTGGATTTGTACTATTTAAAAGTAGCCTGGTTTTTTAAATTGTCTGGTTTCCCAAATCATGGTCGTGTCGATTTCTTTTTAGAAGATTCTTAACGAGACTGACTGTCTGAAAAATTGAAGCTTCCTTTCTTGCCTTTCATTTTCCAGGGAATTTCCGCAAAGTCAAAGCTAGGTGACTCGCCGTCGGCATAAAATGCGGCTTATTGATTTGTTTTTTCAGAATATGTTATTTCTTTCTTTTTATTTCTCGAGCCTCAATTTTGATCCGTGCTTAGTTTTCAGATTTTCTTGACCATATGGCTGGAACTAACAAAAAATACTGCGATGAATTCAAAAAGATGTTGGTCTTCAATGATACATTAAGCTGTTGGACTTTGGTTCTGTTTAGTCCAACCCAGGACTTCTCTGTTCTAAAAAATTCCAAAAAATCCTTAAACCAGTCTGGGCTAAAAAAATACTAAGCCAATTAATCTCATACTTTACAATACTTTAAACTCTTGTTTAGTTGGACTGATTTTTATAAATGGGGATATCGCTTTTAAAGAGGCGTGCTCTGCCCCCTTTCCCTTTCCCCTCGCCCCCCAGCTTTGGCACCGTATATTTAAAGTACCGCGCACTAATTATACTATTGACCTAAAAACTTCCACCTTACGACCTGTAGCCCTCTATCATCGATTAAACTTTACCAGGAGTGTACGTATATTCACATTCACATTAAAAAGCACGGCTTAGAGAATATAATATGCGTAATACGTTACCCAATTTCCCTTATAATCATAAGTGGTACCAATACTTATGACCATATTCCTTAATCAATCGCGCATACCCTACAACATAGCCTTAATTTTAAAAAATCAATTATAAGTTTTACTTTTTTTCGTAAATAAATTCATTAGTTATTTTGTGTACATTTTATTCCACCTTTTTTGCAATATTAGCTCCAGACTTTTTAAAAGTTTCATGGCACTGCTTCCGATTGAGATAGAAGCCATCCATACTTTTCCCCGAATCCTTCTCTGCGGTTTCGCTACTTGAGCTTGAACTGACAGACTCTGCATATCTGGCGGTTTCTGCTGCCTCAACTAATGTATCTAGATTCGTTTTTATTTTCTCCACTTGGTCATTACTATTACAATCACTACTACTCTTCTTTGGGGAAGGTGGAGGTACAGTGAGGTCAAGCGGGTAACACGGGAATTCTCTATCTGTATCATCACTATTGAAATTATTTCTGAATTCTATTGTTTCACTTCTACTACCTAATTTATCAACTAACCAATTGAATGACTGCTGAAGCTTGTTCACTTCCCCATAAACCTCGTCAATAGTTCTTTTTCGGGTAATATTGTAAAGGGGGAAGAGAGGTATGGGCCGGATAGGCATTGTCCGGGATAATTCAATTCCTACTTCTACCATAGGATTATTCCCAATTGCTACATTTAGAGGCAGTGGCACTGAAGGTGCCATTTCCATTCTCAAAAAAATGTCAAAATTTTTTTACAAAATAATATAAAAATGCCAACTACCGGTGACCGGTGACCCGATACCCACTATAACTAAAGCCTTGAATTTGAACACCACTAAATTTCTGTGGTTAATTCTTTAAGAATATTCATTTTATCGTATTCGAACAAACCAAGAAAATTACGGCTTACAAATTGCAGTGTATTTAAATGTTTTAGTTATTTGCTTTCACCATTAATAAAAATGTTTAAAGCTTGAGCACTGTGAATTCTTTATTAAAATAGGCTCCCGTACAAACTCAAGTCGAGCACTAGCACTGCCGCTTGAACTCATTCTGCTGCCTAGCTCCACAATCTCCAACTCCAATTTTAGCTTAGCAGGACAGGTTTGAATCTGTAAGTAGAATGAATGAACGTGACATTTGTGACTAGTAAACTGCGTATGGTATATTTCTCGAGGAAAATAGTACATACTTGTTTCTGATAATAGATAAGTAATTCTAGAGAATTTGTGACTTTCAATTGCTTCCCTGCAGATAACAAAACATGATTTGGAATTTCGAGTGAACGTTAGGAAAACGTTTCTGACGACTAAGTTACGTTTGACGTCGGGAATTACTACACGTCGAAAGGATCTACTACAAGTACCTACTACTATATTTTTTAGTACTTATGCCTTATGTATGTAGTTTATAGCCCATTCGTCCTACATATTCAGTACTACTGAAGAAACAAAATTGCCGTTCTTCAATTCTCACAAATGGCAAAATTACATCTCCCCAATTTTTGACTTAAATAGTACACGTAATTAATTTAGGTTTTCAGCACTGTAAGCAATAAGAAATTCCTATTTGCTTATTTTACCAACAAAAGTATTCTGCACAATTGAATAAACTAAAAAACCTATACGGGTAATTTTCCTTTTGGTGTAAATTGGAAAATGGCAATTTTGCTTCTTCAGTAGCGATGCATGCATTAGAATGGGTTCAAGGTTAGTCAACAGTTGAATATAGTAGGTAACTACGTATGCTTACGTTTTTAAGTGCATAAGTTTCGTTTGTAGGTTTAGGTACTACTCAGAACTAATGTTGTATAAATCTTCAAGAAGTCTTCTCGGGACTCACATGGGACTCAGTCACCAAGTGGGACTGACTGAAGACTGAGACTGACTGGGACTCAAAATTTCAATTTTAATGAGGACTGAGACTGACTGAGACTGATAAAACTTTCGCTAAAGACTGACTGAGACTGAAAATTTCAAAGTATCCCTAAATTCCTAATTTTAAGCGGGATGCACTCATATGATGACGGAACGTCCAATTTATGGCAATAGCAATTTTCAACTGCGTTTCAACACTGACTGGTCTGACTCTGAACCATCGCAGTGTTAAAATTTTTATAACATCTGATTTTGCCCCTTTTAAGACGAAGTAGATGCTGACATACTATATTTGCAAACCGCAGACACAGAAGTAACAGGCAGACCGTTGCCATCATACGGTTACTAAGCACATAAAGCCGTACTTTTAAAAAAGGATGTGAATTAGAAATCGTGGGCACTGTAGCTCCTATACACGTCGAATTTAATTACTGAAATAATTTGTAAGCACACAATCAATTGTGAAGACAGTGATACTCACTAGTCAGATTTGGGATTTTGCACAATATCTTCTACTAGCTTTGGATTTTGCTCATTAAAAAAATATCTAGTGTATGCGTGGACAACGTAAGTAATCGTTGTATACAAATTTAAACATTTGTGCTAAAAATAAAGCAATTTACACAAGTTTTGAACATACACCTTTTTACACGCTAAATTTGAACTACCATACTTTAACTTTGATCTGCATATTTTTGAAAATGTTTCTACTTGATTAAACTCATGACTCAGAAAATTATAACTTCATTTTCTATTAAAAAAATCAAGATAATTACGATTTCCATCCCAAAATATAATTTTGAACTTGGTTGTATATTATAACACTCACAATTGTAAGAATTCTAACTTCGATTAAGTAAACTCTCAAAATAACTTTAATTAGATTAAAAACTAAAAATGGTTTTGTTGGTAAGTAGTTTCAAAGGGCTGTTCTTTGATAAGTCATGCACAGGCCGGTAAGTCTTACGGCTTGTCCAACTTTGGTAAGTCATGCCCCGCTTCGGTCATTATAGTATTATTATTATATATAATTATTAATTTTTATATTTAATAATAATATTAATTAATTAATATATTAAAATTATTCCTTTTGTTGTTGCACATAATGTTTTTATTCAAATCGTAACAACTGATGCCTAATTAATATTTCTTTTTCTGTACTTTTTATGCACAAAACATTTATTCTTTGATCACTGTTATTGCTAATTTGTCAGTTTTGGTTACTCCAAGAGGTTTGTTATATTTAGGGATAGGTTAGATTTAACGGAGGGGGGGGGGTAGGAAAAGCTGAGTGGAAACGGTTAGGTTGTATCTTTTCCTCGGTCGCCGAGAAGGCGGGAGAGAAAAATATAACCTATCCGTTTTCAGGCAACTTTATGAGCCTAGTTCAGTGTTTTGCCTATCTTTCTTTACAAAAAATAACGGAGGATGACTTACTGAACTGGGGTATGACTTACCGATGTCAAATTGGGTATGACTTACTAAAGTTGGGCATGACTCAAAGGTTGGACAAGACTTACCGGCCCGGGCATGATTTATCAAAGAACCCCCTTTAAAAGACTTAAAGTAAGTACAATGATTCACAATAATTTCTAACATCGACCAGTGTTCGTAACACTTTGATAAGTTGCTTGATTGCCTATTTGACGGGTACATGATTGAATTATATTCATCCAACATGGAACTGGAAATCGGATTGTGCTAATTTATTCCCAATTATTTGTTCTTCTTTGGTTATATAAATCACCAAAAATTGTATTCGTTAACATTTTACAATATTAGTTTAGGTTTTAAAATTCAAGGTCTTGAACCGGCAGGGTACAAAGTCAATTGTATTATTTTATTACAAAAGTTTTGAAAGTTATTCCTAATAAAACGCCTAATTGAATCCTGACCACTACATTACCGAATATGCGCGTGCAGTACACTGATATTTTCGAATAAAAACAGCGTAAACTAACTAAATAATCACCAATATGAAATTTGCTGCAACACTTTGTAACACTACCGATAGTACCGATCGTTTTAATCCCTCATCCCCTTCCTTGTCCCCCAACTTTGATTACGTAATATATGGACGAAGCCCAAATGGGACTGACTGAGACTGATAGCCAAAGACTTTTAAGGACTGAGGACTGACTGAGACTCACGGGATGCGGGCTGGGAACTGACTGGACTGACTGATCTAAAAAGTCAAAAGACTTTTTAAGACTGGGACTGAAAAAACCGGGATTTATACAACATTA
The DNA here is from genome assembly GCA_949802685.1 of Dicyrtomina minuta. Classification (NCBI taxonomy): domain Eukaryota; kingdom Metazoa; phylum Arthropoda; class Collembola; order Symphypleona; family Dicyrtomidae; genus Dicyrtomina; species Dicyrtomina minuta. The sequence goes on along the minus strand of OX461808.1, from coordinate 98,689,159 downwards.
CTCAGAACTTGTTTTTAGATTTTAGACTTCGTCCACAATAGTCCACATACCTTATGCTGGTACGAAAGGCTATGCTTGTACCTATACCTCCATGCACACTCAAACATGTTGTGCATAATTAGGTAATTAAAATCTCCGTATTATAAATAGCATGTTTACACGGTTTTCATTACACTAGCTGACTACAAAGCAACTAGGTACATAGATTTAGGTACTTTTTATTTATTGGCAGTACTTGACATTTTGGCACGTGAATGCTTTCTTCACACATACTACATACACAAACAGTTGTTGATACAGATATATGTTGAGTTTGCCATTTGAATGAGAAAATTATTGTGGCTCCAGAACTGACGACTCAACGGACAACTTACGAAATAGGCTTATGGAATGAGCTAAAATTTGCGCATATGGTTTAAACATGCCAATAAAACAGTTTGTTCTGTACTTTATGTCTCGTGGGCATTTTCCTCAGGTTTTATTTTCCCCCGTAGACTGTTTTCCCCCAACTCTTAACATAGGGCATTCTCCCCACAATCTCTTGCTTAAAAATTACTTTTGAAAGCGCCGCTTTGCAGCGCCCAATAAATAATTATAAAAACAGTAGTGCCATTACTGCCATTACAGTTTGACAAAGCCGATGTAAAAATTAGCCATAAATTCCCATTGCATTGTACTCACACTGAATGACTGAATACCAAATACGTTTTAAATTTAAAGCAGGAAGTTGCTACTATACTGTGAATCATTCATTAATTGAAGCACTGACGCTGGAGTATATAGTATATAAAATATATGTGTGTGGTTTGGTAATATACACATGTTTTTGGATCGATCGAATTTCGTTCTTGGGAATTAACATACACATAGGTATAAGGATTTAGCTGATGCCGGCGTGGGAGGTTTATATTTTGTCGGTGAAGAATCAATTCGTTTTATTTCCAAATTTTCTTAAAATCAAATCAGTCTCCTTCCATTGGTATTTCTAAGGGAAGGAAACGGTTTTGCTTTTAGAGAAAATTGGAAGTATGCTCATTTGATCCTTCACTGTCTATTCTTGTTTTTAGTTCGTTTTTTAATTGACTTGGTTAGACTGCCAAACTGTGACTAAAGTACTCTATACGTAAGCAACATTATGAGTCAAAATTAAACGAGAGAAAAAAGTGATGGGTTATAGTATTAACAGTCTGGTTCTTTTAGTCAAATTTGACCGTTTCAGTGTATTTTTTAATTCTTTCGTCACGCTTTAAAAAATGATAGCCTACTAAATATTTTTATATTAGGAAACAGATTTAATTTCCATAAGTACTAACAACCCGTGTAAAAAAGTTTGTGTCGTCTTATGCAGAATACGACATAACGGATTGGGTATTAGTTGCACCCATTTATGTTGTCCCCACCATTCTCACCCCCACATTACTCACCCCCACATTAGTCGCACCCGGGTATTACTCACCCCCGAATTAACTCGCACCCATGTATTACTTGCACCCGTCATATTCGCCCCCACAAATTGTGGCTAGTGAAGGTAATATCGGAGTTGAAGAAGTTGACGACGATGTCCAAAATGAAGTTCGGGAATTAGAATTGAAAATCTACACTGAAACGGATAGCAATAAATCTTTTTTGCTGTTTGACAGCCACGATGATGACCGAATGCTTATTTATAAAAATTATATAAAAATTGCGCACAACCTGGGAAGGATTAAAATCAAGAACAGAGGCCCCGTACCTAAAAATCCTGTACCGTTAACTCTTACTGTGAATCCTGTACCGTCAACTCTGGCTTTGAATCCTGTACCGTCAACTCTGACTGTGAATCCTGTAGCCTCACCTACATCAGTATCTAATCCACCTCCTGCATTAATGGTACCAAACTCAACAGCAGTATCTAAGAGACGCCGAGGACGACCACCCATGAACTGTGTCACACAAGCTGAACCTATAATGCCGATTCTCCGGGCCATCACAACCCGCTCAACAATGATTACAATCGTAGTCAACACTGTACAACAGCCTACACCTATTGAGATTACTACCACCAACCCACCAAAACGGAAACCTGGACGTCCAAAAAAAGTTACAGCAGGTACTAACGAGCCGCAAGAAAAGCGAACTAGATTGTGTGATTTACTCACACAGGAATGCTGAATTCACATTTATTATGTACATATTTCGTATGTGAGGCATTATTTTTTTAATATTTTTTACAATTTCTAAAACATGTTTCCAATAAACTGACAACGGTTATCACCTGCACATGCAGTTTCTATTATCACTATTTGCATACATCACGGGGGCGAATATGACGGGTGCAAGTAATACATGGGTGCGAGTTAATTCGGGGGTGAGTAATACCCGGGTGCGACTAATGTGGGGGTGAGTAATGTGGGGGTGAGAGCGGTGGGGACAACATTAATGGGTGCAACTATGGTCGTTACCGACATAACCGCTAGTGCAGAATGATTTGTGCACAAAATATTGTGTCTTATTCTGCATACTGGATTTTTTGTATAATCTATTGTGCACAACTTTATTGCATAAAATTGTATGCATAATTTTTTTTCATAATTCTGCACAAATCTGTCACCACAGTTTATGTGGATAAAATTGTGTGCATGTTAGCCTATGCATATAGATTTATGCAAAATATTTGCATTCAAAATTTCACGCGACCTTTGACCTTTAGTCTGAAATAGCGTTGTAAGCTAGTGAAAATTTATAATTGTAATGTATTAGTAATGCAAATTTTGTTGGAAAAATGTTTTGCTGAAAAAAAGTGAAATTATCGTATTTTAGTGCTTTAAAAGGCTGACCTAGCTCCAATTTGACCTGATTGAGATGTTTTAACATAAAATATTGATTTTGGGCATGCAAAATCAATTTAAAGTTTGGAAAAGTAGTTGAAATGAGTATTGAACATATTACATTAGTATAAGTGCAACTAATATTCCTCCATTCTATAACAAGTACAGGTGGGGTAGAGGCTAAGGCGGTATGTATTAAGGCAGAGGTCGTGGATTCGAATCCTCAGACCGTGATTATCATTTTAAATCGAGCTATATTTTGTGCGTAAAAAATTGTGCACAATTTATTCTGCGCAATGCATTGTGCAGGAAAAGAAGCCAATTTTTGCCACGTTTACATTTTGCAGAATGATTTGTGCATAATATAAACTGCACAATAATCTGTGAACGAAAAGCAGCCAATTTTCGCCACAACTTCTATGCATAAAAAGACACAATATTTGTGCAGGAAAAAAATGAGATTTTTTACACGGGAATACGCATTTACGGTTCATCATTTGGGCGCGCTATTCAAAAAACAACCCTGGAAACCATTAAAATGAACTATATAGCTGGGCGCATTCAACCTCAACGAGCGGAGTGCGAGTGCAAGGAATTTTAATTGCACTCAAGGGAGCGGAGCGGAGTGCACCTTGGCTGCACTCAGAGTGCAACGATTTTTAAACTTCGCGCCACACCAAGTATGTATTTCTGTATGTGAATGACGCAAAAGAGTTGCACTCATAGCGTGGAGTGCAGGCAATATTGCACTTATAACGAGTCTAGCTTGAGTGGAGTTCGAGTGCAAAACGTTTTGGATGTACTCAAGCGAGTGGAGTTTGAGTGCACAAGATTTGACCTGCACTCGTACGAGTGGAGTGCGAGTGGAAATCAAATGACCACATACGAAATGAACCTGACGGCCAAATTTCAAACCTGAAGAGTAAAATTACTTTGTAAGCAGAAAAATCAAAAATAATCGTTTTGCAAAAATTCTGGTCAATCAAATTTGGCCGTCACCAGTTCAAAATTGACTCAAAGAGCCAAACTGATTAAATGAATCATAAATGTACCAGTAGCATATCTACGTAAGATTTAATGCATAATAGCATACTTATTAAAAATACGTAAGCCCTGCGGTTTCGCTCCGTGAGTTGTGCAACAGACCAGATATGCCTAAATACGTTTCCTCAAAACATGTGACGGTGTGACTCATCATTCTTTATGTATACTATGGATATTACGAAATAATCTTTAAAAGTGCAATAATTTGGATTGCAGTTATTTGCATAGTATTCAAGTGCATCACGCCACTCGTAGGTTGTAGTTATACTCATTAAATTTAATGCAGCTTACCGAACGTTGCAAAAGTTTCTAAAAAAAACCAGTTGATTAGTTAGTAGACAATCATTCCAGTCAAATACACGTCAGTTTCAAGGAATTATTTGATATAATACAATGGAGGAATAGGCATGTGAATTTATAAGGCATCTCACTCTCTTATATGTATAATTCCCAGACTCAAGTGTTTTTAAGCAGATGTGGATGTCGATGTCGGTTGTGGGTCTTCTTTTAGAATCGTTCGCCAAACGTTTGAATGTTGTTCCAATTTAATACAACCACAACAAGCGAATTTTTAATTGAGGTCAAATGACGGGCGACGGGTCAAAAAATTATATCGTATCAGTTCCAGTTAAATTGTTGATTTTAAACCATGCCATGTTTTGCCTGTCGCACATGCAAATAAAAATGGCCACATCTGTTCAGTTATTATGGCTTATGGCTGCAGAGTCTTTTGATAAGAGAGGGCGCGTCGTCATCCGGTCTTTGTACAGAATTAAAAGCGGATAAATAAAAATTAAGGAAATCACCTGTCACTTTAACAACAAGATAAGATGTGAAGTGGATGGTAAATATGGGCATAAACAAAATGAGATGTAAGCAATCATATTTAACAACAAAAAACAGCATGAGTTTTGTAAATTGCGGTAAAACAAAGGAACAATTGCACGAATTAAGGAATCAATGAAAAGCATAATCATTTAATTTATTTTGCAGTTTGCACTGGCTGTATAATACTTATTTGATGGTTGACAGAATTTTAATTAACTATAAATATTTAAAATAGTACATGTTGATATGAGTTTTGTAAAATTGAGTCATTTCTCTAGAAGAACATATTTTCATTCATTAATATAATCATCCGGTTTCTATTGCATCCTATGGCTGGACATAATTTCAGGGCAGGATAATGCGGCGAGCACAGGCAGCCCCTGCTGCTTAAATTTTAAAAAAACATGTAAATGGAACATTTTACAGTTTTTAAAAACATGCAAACAAAACATTTAACACTTTTCTCAAAACATGTAAATAGAACATTTTGAAATTTTCTGAATCAAGTAAAAAGAAAATTTTACAATTTTCTAAAACATGTAAATGCAACATTTTGATTTACGAAAGAAAACCATCAATAAAATTAAAATGGGGTGTTTCTATGGAAACAAATTGCTGCCCAAAAGCAATTCCTTCGTCCGGCCCTGCATAATTTAGCAAGGTTTATAAATATTTAACGAAATCAAATAATATAATCCCATGATGCAATACATATTTTGAAGCTCTTGAAAAATAAAAACGTATTTTTTTTTCGATGTTTTTTGGACTTTTTTCAAAACAATCTTAATGCTGATATGTAGGACACATGGTACATTTATTATAAATAAGTTCTTAGGGTGTACAAAAATTAAAAATTGGTAATAGCATCCGGTTGTTTAATAATTATTTATTTAGGGTTTGGCGGGAAATTTAAAATCACAAAATATTTTACCACGCAGTCTGCAGGCTCTTATTTATACCTAATTTTCACCTTTTATTTAATATAAATAATTTAACAAGCTTTTATTAAACATTGAAATCATAGGTATGTGATATATTGTAGCGCCAAGCCAACCGAAAGTATCCCCTTGCCACGATTTTGTAGATAACTAAATTCAGTTATGGCTGCCCTGCTAAGCAAAGAAAGGAGATCTGAGGACATTGTTTTTTGCAGCGCTTTTAAAAAATAACAATTCGTCTTTAAAAGCTAACATCAGTAGCAAATTAATGTTTATATGTATTATTTAAATAGACGAGACCCCTGCACTTAAATACAAGTCAACACACAGAACAGTCTTTGGAAACTAAATTGGTAGTAAGCATAAATACAAAAAAAATATTGAGATACAAAATTAGTTTTCCTAAAAGATTTATTTTACAACACGGGGCTGTTGTTAGAATATGAATTATAATATAATAAATATTACACTGACCTTATTACCTATTTTTGTAACTATCTTTTCTAAAATTTTACAAGTTAGAAGCATAATAATTGCAAGCCTAAATTGCACTTCAATAAATAAGTAAAACTAAATTAATCAGCTATATTACATCGAGGCTATCCTTTGCACAATAGCGTGCCTATTTTACTTTGTTTGGAAATAAATTACATATAATTATTTTAAAAACTGTTAGTCTTGTCATTATTACATCTTTGTTACTTTTTTTGGCTTATTCTTAAGTACTATGCAGCAGTTACTTCACTTCCACAATTTCTAAACATTTTAAAAGTGTCTTGTCTGGTTCTGCACGCTTGAGTAATAATATTTTGTTTGCTTCTTTCACTGATGGACGACATTTTGCGCTTGAGAGCTCCAGACGCGGATAAACTGTCATTTGCTTTTACTATTGAAGGGTCTCCGTATTCATAGAAGACAGTCTTGCCGGATACAGTCTTGAATTCAGTCCTATAGTAAACTTTACAGCCCGTTTTCTTTTTTAACTCCTTGCACTAGAACCAACAGAAAGCGAACATAATTAGTCAAAATTTTGCGATTTTGCTAACAAAGGGACGAATATCGCGGAGACGAATGAAACGGGGACGAATATTACAAATTACAAGCAACTAACTGTGTAAAGTTTTAGGGATCGTCCACAAATGGCGCAATCGAAAACCCCCATTTTTGGTACACCCCTGTCCTCATAGCTTCACCATTGCGTAATTGGCTATTGCTTTAGCATGGGGTGTCATAATTATACAAGTCGACACATTGACACTACAAATGACGTCATTTGTGGACAATCCCTTACAAAAATAATACCATTATAGCAGTTCTGGGAAATTTCAAAATTACATTGATTCTTTGCAATTTATTTTACCTTTTTTTCAATGTTAGCTCCAGATTTTTTAAACGTCTCATGACACTGTTTTCGATTCGTGTACAAAAAACTCTCCGTATTTGTCTCCCTTTGTAATTCCTTATTACTGTGATTGTCTGAAATATCGCATTCAGATTCTACCAATGCAGCTGCTTCTACTAAAGTGTCAAAATTTGTTTTTAAACTGGGCACTTTGTCCCCTTCTCCCTCTCCTTCTTGATCACAGCCATAATTATTATTGTTTCTTAAGTAGGAAGAGACCGAGAGATCCAGTGGGAACGAATCACAATCAGAAAAATTTTTAGGTTTATTCGCCACCAATTCAACTTCTTGAGAATGTAAATCCGTCTTGTTTAAATTGAAGTCACACATTTTTTGTGATTTGAATATTATTTGAGCTAAACTGTTTAACTGACACTGGATCTCTTGGAATTTTTCAATTATTTCTCGATTGTACATTGTAACTTGTGTAGTATCCATCGCGTTGGGATTGCGATTGTTAGGAATGGCAAAGGGTTTTGACTTTGCCATTTTAAAGTTTTTAATTTAATTAGCTTTGACCACTTAAATATGATTTAATTACACTGTTTTATTTAACTGGGTGTGCTGACTAGTAAGTGAAAAAACTGAATGAGAAAAACTCAAAAGTTGAATGAAATACTGAAAAAATGAGAAACGTATAGTTGCGCCGATTACAACACAACAGCAACTGAAGAAATAGCCAAATATACTGCCTTGTTAAATGGGTAAGATTTACTTTGTAAACGTAAACGTGACTGGAAAATCCTTCTATAGACTTCTATGCTACACGTCCGTGTATGACCTCACCAGTTTTGCGTCAGAAATGACGCTTCAACTTTTTGTTATTGTAAGCAGTATAGTAGAAGTAGGTGGATACGTAATTATCTCTTGTGGTGTGGGCACTAAGTGGGTGCTTCAACTGTATTGTAAACAGCTACGCTACGTAAGCCTTACTACTAAGCAAAGTAATGACTGTGTCTTTCCAAGTAATGACGTATAAAAAAATGAGTGAGTCATCATTCTTATCATCTCGCCTATCTAAACGTATTAGCATAATTTAGGAATACGTACTTACATACATAGCATTTTGCATAACGTTCTAGTCAGTTGCTAATATTAGATATCTTGAAGTTAATGAATGAATGTAGTAAAATCCTATTTGTTTATATTTATAATGGAGTGAACCATACGTCAAAGTCAACGTTTCAGTGATAATAAATATATAGTACTAGTGTATTCTGTACTATTACTCTAAAGAGTTTTTGGCAAAACGGGATAAGTCTGTCACTGTAATTTACACAGGTATAACGAATAATGAACTAAAACTAAAGGTGACATGTAAATATTTTTTAACTTAATTGTTTTCTACCGGTACTGGTACTGCATAACTGACGACGAAGCCCTATTACAAGCAGTTTCATAAATCTAGACTGATTCTAGAATGTTTTAGAAAATTTTCAAAAAATTTAATTTGTGGACATATCCCCGTTTTGCGAAAAAATTTTGGATATTTAAAAAGATGGCTTTGGTTAAATTGTAGTCTTCGCCATTCAAAACCGTGACAGTAATGTGTCTAGGTCGATAGTATGTACGTAAAACTTAAATAGTCTCATTTATGAAAAAATTTAACTTGGCCCGTTTTGCGAAACAACTCTTCATTTACAAACTGCCATGAAGTCTACTGCCACTAATGGTATAGACGAAAGACCCTCATTTCTGGATGCAAGTTTAAGCAGGCAAATACAAACAGGTACTTATATGCCTATATTTCGTAACATATGAGCCAAAATTTTCCTGTTCGTTCTGGATCTACAATGTTTTTATGTCGGGACCGGGACAAAATACGTTTTGCTTCCCAAAGCCAAGGTTTAAGTGCGTATGTACCTCTATGCAGTATGTGATTACGTAAACCAGCTAAGTACAGCTTACTAGTTTTAGTTGTTCGTAGCAACATAATATGCCCATAACGATCCATTGAGTTGGTTTCTGCCTCATCCACCCTTTTGCTTATTGCGTTCATACATTTCTTGCAACGTATAAAAAAAATATGAATTCATTCTTCATTTTTACTTTCAATGCCATAGGCCATCACCCCTTGTAAATATGTGTCAATCTGATGAGTGATTACGAGTGCGAGTGTGTGAAATTGATTGCTGGAAATGTTGTATCCTAATCCTTTGTGAATGGTGACTATTTATTTTATTACTGGTAGGTACATGCTATTTAGCTTTGCATGCTTTTAAAGTATTTTAATTCAATGTACTAGATTAATTGCCTTTGCTTACTATATAGTGCTTACTGAACTGATGATCGCAATCACATTATGTGTAGTTTCCCTATTTTGCAATTTTTAAGTGAGAAGGCCGCCAAACAGGTTGCTTTTAAGCATTGCATAAGTCAGTAGCAACTTGTTATAGGGAAATCGGTGTAGTAATATTATAAATGCGATTTGTGCACACCTGAGTAACTCAGAGAAAGCCTGTAGCTATTTCCCCATTTTTAAGGAGCCTCCAGGAATATAAATATACATAGAAGGGGGACTATAATAGAAATTAAAAACATAGTTTTTCAATTAGATTATTCTGGAATAGTTTATTATAAAAATAAAAAAAACATGATGAAAATACGAGCCTAGTTGAATGAGAAAATTGAGAAATAATTTTATTGTTAAGCGTAAACACGAACCAAGATTTATTGCAAAATGATTTATAGAATTTACACTGAAATCAGCTTTATTCCTGGGAGCACTTCTATGCCTTAAAGCATTACTTATTAAATTACTTATCACTTTATAGTTGTTCGTTTTTAAAAGAAGTCAGTCTCATACGTATCCAAATTCATATCGCACATAGTACACACCACTTTCCGTCAGTTGTAATAAGATTGTTTACCGTTCTGGTTTATTGTGCATTACAGATTATGAAGTTAATTTACAATTGGCGGTGTATTAAGTAGGCACACGTTCATTATTTGAGCGTAATAATTAATTTAGTATTAAAATTTAAAATATTTATATTAGGACGGAAAGTATTAGCAAAAGTTTAAGCAGGAAGCTAGCTACCTAAGTAAACAATTGTGAAGATATTATTTTGCTATTTTTGTAATGCACTTCACTGCTACTGGTCTAGTTATTTTTCCATCGCATAAATCAAACGGATGTAAAATAAAAATAAAATCAGTCATAGTTTATTACATATTAAAATAATAATAACACGTATTTAATGCTCAGTTTAACCTTCACACTTGGGTTAGAATAAGAATATGAATACCTCTATTAATGTTGTGTACGAATGAAGTTGTAAAGGTTTCGCAGGAAGTTAAATATTTTCTGTATAGTTTTTAAAAATTATAATAGTTAGATTGGAAAGCAGACGGTAATCTGCTCTTGTTTTCGTTGGATTTACGAATACATTAGATATAGCAATTTAATTAAATTACACGGACCCCAACGACGTTTCAGTTCATGCTGTCATAATAGCAGGACCAAAATTAAGAAGTAACCAAGTTAAAAATTAAACTATACATAATTTAAAATGGACGATCAAGGTGTACCTACGACTTTAATTCTTAATTCACTTTTATCTGGAGGTAATGTAAAAAGATATAATTTTTAATACTAATTATTATTGATTATTATTATGCTGGATTTTATTGTTGAAATCACAAAATTTTAAATTTTACACTTTACTAACTATAATGTTTACAGGGGTGGCTGGAATGGCAGCCAAAACTTCAGTGGCTCCTTTAGAAAGAATTAAAATTCTTTTTCAGGCTCAATCATCCCATTATCAAAATATGGGAGTTGTCAAAGGCTTGCGGCGGGCTGTGAAGAAGGAGAGTTTTATCTCGCTTTATAAAGGTACTCTAATACTGTATAATAAATTGGTCTATGTAATCAAGGGACTTTATAAATACACGATGCTCTAGTAACAATAACTCGATTCTTGTAGTCATTATGGAGCCACTTTGCATTTAATTTAACGGGTAGTTTATTTTTGATTTTTGATCGTGAAACTATATTCTATGTTCACTATGAATTTAGCTAAAATTGTTAATTGTATTTGAAATATGTGTGTATGTGTGCAGGAAATGGGGCTCATATGGTAAGGGTTTTTCCCTACGCTTCCATACAATTTACCTCTTACGAGATGTACAAAGAACTTTTCAATAGTAAAAACTCTCATATTGGAAAGTTTATGTCCGGTGCATTTGCTGGACTGACTGCAGTTGCATTTACATATCCGCTTGATATGATTAGATCACGGCTATCTTTTCAGGTAAATCGATTGTAAATTATTTTGACTACATTATTGCGTGTTTATATTTGTTAATTATTAAGAAGGTACTTTCGTCATGTATTTGCAATGTTTAATTTGAGATAGAAGCCTTCAGTATAAGATGCTAATATACATTCTTTAGCCTTGGTCTTGACTACGCGCGCATTAAAACTTAGGCTGTATTTCTTTTGTTTTGGGATTGACGCCGTGAGTTACAAAATAGCCCCAAAATGCACTTGATTCCTGAAGCCAATCTTACACAGCATACTATAAATTCCTTCTCCGATAAATAAAAATATTATTAATAATAAAATAATAGCGACATCTTTATCTTTGTACTGTTTATGCTTTTTTGTATTGTGTGTTCAAGTCACTTGGGTTTCCATTTTGCAATGCAGTTTAATTTAGAATCGGCTCGACTTCCTTTGAGTTGAACACTAATAAGATACTGGCAGTGTGCACGGGTGTCGGTCCTGGTAATCAGTCCATAGGTCGGCACCCATGACCTATTTTTCCTTGTAATTTTTGCACAGGTTTCTGGCCATCATATCTACAGTGGCATGCTCGATTGTGGAAGACAAATATTTAAAACTGAAGGCGGAGTTCGAGGGTTGTATTGCGGCTTCGTTCCAACCCTTTCTAGAATGGTTCCTTATGGTGGTCTAACATTTTACTGCTTTGAATCATTTAAATATATATGTTTGACCTTTTTTCCAAAATATACAACTACATCACCGCACAAGAATAGTTTGTCATTAAACAGAGATGATAGTTCTAGTTTGGTTCTTGCAATTCCGTTTAAATTGCTTTGTGGTGGAGCGGCAGGGGCAGTGGGTCAGACCTTTAGCTATCCTTTGGATGTGGCTCGAAGAAGAATGCAATTAGCTTATATGAATGAGAATACCAAAAAATTCGGGTAGCTTTCATTATTCATTCTACTTTTACGTGTACAAACAAATTTAGCTGTTATTACATATAAAACCACGATGTTTCTTTTTTAGCTTGCTTCCAATAATTGCATAACTATATTCCGTTGTCATTGTATTTTGCAGTGTGAGTATGCTGGAGACGTTACGATTAATATACAAGGAAAATGGAATTTGGAACGGTCTTTTTCGGGGACTTAGTACTAACTATATTCGAGCAATCCCCATGACTGCTGTAAGCTTTAGTACCTATGAGGTCATGAAACAACTACTCCACATGGATACGGCCATTTCAGTTAAAACTGGGTAGCTTGAAGGGTTTAAAAATTTTACACTTCGAAATCAAAACTAAATCAAATAAGAATAGTTGATGCGCTCGAGAACGATACAAAATTAACATATAGTTTGTTAGTAAACCGGAATTAGTGTGTTACATTTACTTACAATTGGCAAAATAGAAGCTTAATATCAAGTAATAAATACATACATTTAAAATGTGTTTCTGTTTCAAAATTGTGCTACAATGTAAATCGAGTACAAAAGTTATTCTTTATTTCACATTTAACATGTCAAATACAAAGCCAATTACATTAACTGTAAAACTTTCCAAGACATTTTGGAAAGATCATACTGATCATGTCATAGAGCTAGACACAATACTTAGCTAAATAAATGTAGTGGTAAATAAGGCTTCCTCATCTGTGAAGTAGACATCTTTAATACTAGCAATATCTGCAGACGGATTTGCGACGAATTAATCCACATTAAATCTATCTGATCTAGTCTAGTGTATTGTTAGTTTAGGAAAGTGGTGACAACTTACTATTTGATGACACATAACTACTCAGATAACTATGAGAAAAGGCATTAGTGTAGTCAATTTGACGCTGCAATTTTTAAATCCTGATTACATTGGAGTGTATATAATATTAGGTACAGCGATCATTGGGAGCCATACGGTATAATAATTTATTAATTGCATTACATATTACATTTAAGAATAAATAGTTAATTCATGAGTTGATGATAACTGTAAGTAAATGGCATTGGATTACGGGATGTTATTTCATTGTGAGCGGATGCAGTTGCAAAAGAAATAAGTTAAGAATTAAATACAAAATATTTATTGTGAAACAATCTTATGAACGAAACTCGAATTGAGTTATAAATTGTAAAATGAGCTAATCATTATTGATGAAAATGATTTATGAAATGTATGTCAAGCAAGGACATGATCTAGATTACGCAACAGCGAAAAAAAACTCATAAATAGTTAAAGATAATTATTTAAAATTGGTGAATAATTAATGTAATGCAAACTAAACAAAGTCCACAGGAAACAGAGTTGATTTCAGGGACCTAACTAAAATTTAAAATCATTATCACTTCGACAACTCACAAACTAACTTTGAACCTTGTGTTCCATTAAAACACTTTATTATTAAACTCACTTTATCGTTTAATTACAAGCAAAACTTTACTCTCAATTTCTAATACCATACACTCACATTATTGCACATAACCATACACTACGAACCCGAGTACAAATCATTTCATTTCAAATCTCTTTATTTAACAATATGCCGGAATTTTGCTATTTTCAACATGTAATCTAGATGGGGTATACTGGAGTATATATAAACATTCATGGTCATGTGATATTGTTAACAAGGCATGACATGGTCCCAGGGCCTACGTCACACTTTTTGATGACTGGACACTGGCTTATCTAGTGCCCAGCCATCCGGGGGTTAAGTGGGCCTTGCGTTGGCATTTCCCACGCTAAAGTGCGGACGGTGCTTTATGACACCAGCACTAAATGTTTCTGCTTCCAACGAAAGCATAAATGTAAAACAAAGAGGAAGGGTAATTAAGACGGCGACAATGGCCGGCAGGAAAAAAGGATTGCAATCAAGCTGCACTAATCAATTGGTGACAACAATCTTGAGAATGACTTTGTGTCTAAGTCTGGTTCTAAATAGAAAAATAAAAGTAATCCATACATTGTAATCCTTTGTGTGAAGTTACAGTACCCATTTATTTCGGTTTATACCCACAGTACGAGTGCAGATACGCACCCGCCTTACAGTAATAGTAGTAGAAGTTGCATATCTTTATAATATACATGATACAGCTGTCAGCATCCTACACAGTTTATTAATAATATTAAATAGTCAAGGCATTCCACTCCATGCGGAGTATTGCGGTGTGCAACGGTAGGCGTTGATCACATCACCATTCCGCTTCCTCTTTAATTTGCCGTAGTTGCCCATTAAATTTTTATGACGTTCCCTCCACTATGATTCCTTGCACTATTATGATGTACGTATGGGCACATAGAAGTGCATATACGTAATTCCTTGGTTATTGTTATTGCGACACACATGACAAAAACTTTGACAAACACAAAAACCGTATGCACAAAATTGCACACACAAACTAAATTGTGTGTCCAAATATTTAGTGCGAGTCTTATACTATCTATCTAAGACTATGGGGTCATTGCATAGGGAAACGCATGCACTACTAAAATTCTTAAATGTAGTAACCTGTGCTGTGCCTATAAGATACAAAACATTATCACGAAATTATTTAGAAAAACAAATTCTACATCTACTACACCTAATTGAAGAAATTAATGGGCTGTCGTTCAAAGAAAGAAAACTTCTTTGCCAATTAAAATACTGTTAGATTAAGCGATTTAACATAAGCTCAGGATCAGTCCGGTTCTATGTAGATAGGTACTTTTACTTTAGGAAACAAAATGTAAAAAGCATAACAATAGTTAATTAAAAAAATATAAAATGATGTGAACGGAAATAACTAATCGAATTTGTCACAAACATGAATTATGAATGAGTTATGAGAATAGAGAGATTCTATGTTAATCAAAATTAGACGTGAATTAATTTTTAGAAGTAAGCAATGATTAACTATGTTTGCATTTATAAATTAAAGTGAATGACGTAGTTGCACTGCAATCATAATTATGAGATGTTGATTATGCTGATTGGATTACTTTGTGATTTGAGAAACGGTATGGTTCGAGGTGTAATTTGAGGAATTTTGATCGATGAGATTTTTCTCTTGAGCCAACTTCCAACCTTAAGCTTAAGATTGATTATTTTGCTCTCAAATCAAAAGTCTATTAAAATTATCTTGTTAGAATGCCAATGTTGCACATTGCATTCTAATAGCAGAATTATCAGTACAAATTGACAGTTCATAGAAATGTAAATACATTTATGAAATGTGTAGTTGACACATTACTCTGTGTCACATTCGACGTTACAATAACAATAGTGTAATAAGCATCACTAACAGATCTAAATACACCAACGGAATGTGTGTAAAGTTAGTCTATATTTTGGGATAAACCACGAGACAGTCCGCAATTGTATCATTCAGTGTGTTTCTCCCGACTGTCAACTGTCAATATAGATTATAATAATGTTAAGAGTAGCAAAGTCCGCATTTCTTAATAACATAATTAATGTATAGAAGGTAATAAAATAGTTTGAGTGACACATCGGAAGTATTAATTGAATAAATGAATGATCTAGATTCAGAACATAGTAGAAATTATATATAGTAGAAATGAAGTAATGATAAATGATGTCATGAATTGTGCAATATCCTCAAAGCAAAAATGCAAGTCAATCCGATTTAGTTTAAATGTTTCAATATTTATTTATAACAATGACTTGCAATTAATTTCTAGCTTTTTGAATCGTATCACATGCAGAAAGACACTTCCGTGCCAACATTCAAACAGCGAACAGCCAACAACTATTCATTGTATAGTAAGCTAATCTTTTATAACAAGTTAATTGTTCAAACAAATATTCCTCGTTAATTAATTTGTTAGACTCACACATCTTGTCAGGTCAATCAAACAGCAATTATTTACTTAGCACCAAACCTATAGTCAAATCCATTAATTTAACAAAAAAAACTCTTACTGCTAAGCACGCTATACACACCCTAACAATCTATGCACTCTGTTGTTCAATATTCCGTTATCTTAATTATTCAATTAGTGCGCACATCAAACATTTGTACATAGCGAGCCACAAGTATAACACTAGGAACTTTGCCAATAACAATAATGCCTTTATAAACCTATTTCACAACCCAGAGCAAAGTTAAAAGTGATTTAAGTTCCTAAATAGCTAATTAAAAACTGTAGTAAAGAACCCAAACAATTTAATACACATCGTTATGGTCCACTAGCGCTGTCAAAAGGACTTTCATAATATATGCTACTGCTTAGTATAAAACTTACTGCCAGCAAAGATACAATATTAAATCAGCCCCACTGTTTGACATGGAAATACGCAAATACATTTTAAATACCATAATAATGACAGATGCATTTTCTCAAAAATAAGCTATATTATAAACCATGTGATATTTTTATGTTATGTGTATTTGAAGGATGCAGTTACGATGACTGGATATTACGGCTAAGTAATGCCCTGTCATGCCACGGATGCATTCCAGCATTCTCAGCACTGCCTCTACGGTTTAGTATTTTATTACTATGTAGATAGTTTACGCTTCCTTTTTGAAAAGTAAACTATCTAATATAACTAGGTTGTTTACTATTTTAAAAATTTTATCTTGACGGCGAATAATTCAGTCTTGGTTTGCTTTAGAAAAAATACGATTTAAAACTTATACTATTGTAATCCAACTGAAAGTAAAAATATTCAATACAATATAATTACTTAGTAGTATTGAACTTCGATAATTTGCGTGTGTGTAGTCTCCTTTATCATAACTACAGGGAACCATCAGTGTGAACTATATAGGAATACTTTACTATGAATAAAAAAATACACCTCACCCTGTTGCTTATGTAAGTAGGTTACTGACTAACTTAGAAACCTGTTATTCAGTAACGGAATTAAAATGCTTGGCTGTCGTTTTTACTATTCAAAAACGTTGGCTATATCTATATGGCACGCCTTTTTTGTACTAACCAACTATCATGTGTCATGTTATTTAAAAACTTTGCAAGATCTAAATTCTAGGTTAACACTGATAGCTTTGAAATTACAAGAGTACCAATATAAAATAGTGTATAAAAAAAGTCACGGGGATGCCAATTGTCTATCTTGTGCACCAGTAACCATAGCGACAGCGTTAGATGAGAATAAAGACCTTAATATACCAATTATGGTTCTTCAGACTATTGATTCGCCATCTTTAATCACCAAGGCACAGTTAGCAACATGGCACATGGCAGATACACACAGCCAAATTTAAAATGTGACGTTTATAATTTTGTCAGGTTGTGCGCAGTCTGCCAAGCACGTCAACATTCAACCCTAAATCCTGCTAATTTATTAAAACCTATCAAGGTTTCAGGATTCAATCAAGTGTTTGCCATCGACCTCATGCAGGTCCGTCAAAGTGCATATAGCAACAAATTCATAGTTGTTGTTACAAAATTCTTGTCTAAATATGCATGGATTAAAGCGCCAAAGACTAAAGCGCCTAATGTTGTTGCGGACGTTTTGCCTTATATTAAAATACTAACAAAAGGTCTAATAAATTATTTGATTTTTGAAATTGGAGGCGAGTTTTCATCGCATTGAGTAGAAAAGGTTATAACAAATATAATATGCTCCACGGTTGTGCCTTTGGTTATCATTCTTTCGCCAACGATGCTGTTAAAAGATTTAACTAAAAACCCTTTGAATTATGCTCAGCAAATCTGTTGACAAATTCAATTCTAACTGCGATTTTTTTTACTATACATAACGGTTATTTACGGTTAGTTTTATTTCAGTTATGTCCGAAAGTATACAAATTTATATTTAATAAAAGCATTCTGACGTCCGTCAAAACTTAGCTATTTAGGAGCAGTCATTAGCATGTAAGTTTTAAGTTAGTATTTACATTTGAATTGTGAACCTTGTGGCGCATTTGGCCTGTCTAACTATTAAAGTTGGATGCAATTCTTTAAATAAATAAAGTTTCAGTTATGTACTCTTTGTATTGAGACATAGCCAATGATTATACCTATACATTTAAAAGTTTGTGTATTTATTTTACTTTATTATCCGCATCTCACTATCTACATTTGCCCCTTCGACGACCAACCCCTTAGCTTACCTCAGTTGTTAGGCATATTAAATTAGTGGGGGACCCTAGAGGACCCTTGCTTTCAGTATCATAAACAAATTAGTCAAACAAATATTTTTCTGAGAAGTGTTACATTAGCGACTATGTTGCGAATTATGACATCTTCAGAATTGTAACTTATTTTTCACATATAATTTTTTGATGTTATTTGATAATGCCACACACTTAATTATTAATATTATTATATGACGTCGTTTTAAAACAGACTTTTACAGTAATAATAGAAATTTGTTTAAGTGTTCCGAGCACCTACCTAGGGTGTTTCTTTTCACAAACAGCAATTAACTACAGTGAAATGAAACATGGAATTAGTCGCTGGCTGGACTATAACCTGTCTCTTAGAATCTTTTTTCTTTGCTTTCTATTACATGCTGTTCAGCTGAAACATTTTTGTTACTATATTTTCTGCCATTAGAACTTGTGTAAGGAACTTGTAATTAAATGTATAACAAGGAGCTTAAGTTTTAAAAATTAGCTCCTTGGGACCGTGTACAATTGCAGGGAAGCGTGTGCATATAGTATCGCCTACTATTTAAATCATGCACAATTAACACAATTTTTTAAATGGCCTGAAATGCAGACTTGTTACAAAATAACAACTTTTGCTAGTAGGTTAAGGCGTTCCTGCATTAGCTACATAAGATTTAAAAATAAATCCAGCCAAAACGTATATTGTACATAAAACTCTGCTGGCGCATGAGGTAAAAACATTAAAAACATTTTAATCTAAAACAGCACTTTGCTACAAGACATGTACTATTCAATTTGTTTTAGATTAGGAGCCTATCCCTGCGTAATATTAGAGTCCACTGTAGTACAAGACAATATGCAGTACGCGGTTTTGTCAAGAGCTTGGATTTTACCGATGGCTGGAAACTCCATAAGCTCTGCGTTAGTACACAAGGGATGCAAAATCTGTAAACTCAAGCCAGTTATAGAATCACAACTACACACAGCAAACATCTTAGTATGTAATGTAATGGAGTTACGGCACAATGTAATAAGATTCAGATCTAGCGTTTCCAATGTCCGTGATAACATAACTTGTTCTGACGACCCAGCGCATACTGGGATCAATAAAGTTGCAATCTAAATAATAACTGGGTGATAATGCTGATTTGCAGTTGAAACTGAGTTTTTGGGGACCAGTATAATGTTTCCATCCGCTGCCTGTTGAAGGTCAAATTCGTTCGGGCTATAGGGATTTCCCTCTTCATCTCGTAAAGCCTTAAATGAGTTGAAAAACATTTTTATCTAATAACACTAATACATAATGCAATTCTACTCATTACAAATGCTTTCAAATCCTTCGCTACGTTAGATCTTAATCTTACTGCAGCTATGAATATTATTTTAAAAAAACTTTAAGACACTTACTTGAAAAACTGTATAATATAACTGGGACAGTTTTCCTTGAATATTATTCCTTTTCAAAAGCAAGTCCTTTTGTTCTGTAACTAACTTATCTTTTGCATCTCTAAGCTTCTGAATGTCACTTTTTAATTGACGAATGTGGTTACATCGTCGCCTCCGACAATTCTTGGCATACATCTAAATAAAAACCAAATGCAGACATTAGAGTATTTTAGGACCATTAGGATGCACTAGAAAAATGGGTTGGACCATAAATTGTAAGCCATATCTATACTTGTAAACTAAAAAATGGTACACTATCCCGGATTGGCCGTTCAATAGCCTAAGTGCTGGAATTTGCAGTCGGGGGAGTCTGCCTTACATCTGAATTGCATTTAAGTTGAGATAGCGTCTAGATGAAGTGATGAAGATTTAATTTGAGGTACGAAGATAGTATAAGTGGACTCAAGGTATGTTCATCCGTAACCTTGCATGAAACGGGGACATTGATTTCGTAATACGGATATACTTTGAAGCCATTCCACGTGCAATTACTATGTACATAATATAAAACTTCGCACCAACCGTTTAAACTTGCTTTTCCCCTGTCCATCTCTTTCGTTTTCGTTTGCTCTCTCTCTCAAAAGTGAAAGGGCAGCCCGGTGAGCTGGATGGCTTAGTTTCCTCTAGGGGATGGATTGAGACCCTATTGCGTTGTGGCCACCCAGTTGTGCGCGGCTTTGCCAAAATACAGCCTACAACTGCGGTGAAGCAGAATAAACTATCTTTATACTCAGGTTTGCATTAAATTCGCAACTTTTGATTTAATTAAGTAGCGTTACGAAGCTCAATAAGATGTATAACTAAGAACCAACCATCTTTTTTCTACATACAAACCTAATTGTAAACAATCGAGGCATGCCGTATGTATGGGCTGAGGCCAAATCACATTAATGAATAAATTATCATTACTATACCTTTAAGATAGGTAGCCCACATTTTATTCTATGTGCTTTGAATATTTGAGCTCTATAGCACAATTCAATTGGGTTCAAAACAGGAGCTAAGCACCTCTAAACTCATTCTGTTGACTGGATGGGTAACCAAGGACTCGCCTGATAATCCTGTATGGCTCGGTGCTAGTACGGGACAGGTCATTGTGGAGTTTACTCTCTGGTGCTATATAGTGACTTCCACTCACTGATTTCCTAGAGAAAGGACTCATCGCAGCACTGTGAAGCAGCGCGGACAGGGATAGGTAAAGGGGTAATATTGGTGCCGTAACCTCCTATTTCCTGACACGCAGTGATAATTGGTCTGGTTTTGTGAACTTCGGTTAAATTTATCTAATGAATAGTTATTAATCTATAATTTATTAGAAGGTAAGCGGACACTAAACCGAGCATTCTAGTCATTCTAGACACCACTCCTACATAAGTAAAAATGTCCAGCATTCTACATAATACTATTAAGAGTTTGTTAACAAAACGCGTTAAGTCCATAAGTCCATTTGATACATTGTGGACTTAACTTGTTGTGAAAAGAAGCTCTTAATTATGATTAATTCAATTAACTTACATAACTTACATAAAAAATTGTATTATTACCCTATTACGCCCTTGTCGTCGAATTGCTCCTAGGACTAAAATTTCGTTCTTTGGAAGGCCGTACTGGTATAAGCGTTGTCTTAATTCAGGTAATGGCAGATGAATAATGTCTTCCTGAGTTATAGGTAAATTGAGCAGATTCAAAGTTCGCAGTAATTTTTCACGTTCGACAAGGGATACTGTTGAAATAAAATCTTTATTATTATCACGAATGCTAAAAAAAATCAAAGAAGCTGTTAGATAACCAACAGCCGCAATGCCATTGATTGCTTATTAAAAAATACATAACGGTTTCAATCAGACTACTGTTGTAATTTGTGTACAAAGAACAATTGTTCTTTTCGTTTGTGATAGTGCTTTCACAACCACAAACACAAACTAGTAAATTGGATTGTGCACAATCACAATGTAGAACAAACACGCAGGACGACAAACAAGAACAAACCTGTTTTTGTCATTCGTCAGCACAGAACGTTTTGTGGACAAACACAATCTATCACAATAACAATCCTAGCTGAGAAAATACATTGTGAACAACGTACTTTGTGATTGTTTTGTTATTTCAGAAATAACAATCTTCCAATTTGTTTGTTCACAAATTACAACAGTAAATCAGACAGATTGTGCGTATAATTTTATTATAGGCACATTAATTTTGATTCTAAAACGATATTAAACTTACTGTTATCATGCCTTAAAATAACACTGTCATAAAAGTCCTTCATTTTTAAATTGTCTAGTGATACTGATTCATTATTCGGTGGATGATCTTCGAATTCGAATGCAGATGGATTCTGCAAAGAAGGAGGTGCTGTAGTTGAAGTAGTTCCATTTGTAATGGCACATGTACAGTTAGGCGGGTGAGGAATTGCCTGATGGTAACCAACACTTGGTGTGGAATTATCACTAGTAGTACTTCCTAATAGGGGCAAACAAGTTGCCTATTAGTAATTAGTGGTAGCTTACACGCTCATATAAAAAACACGCATAACGAATTGCTTTTAATTTGCAAAAATTAACATATGAAATACGAATAGGTACACCCACCTTGGTCCATTGTTATGTCCATTACTTGCGAATCAATATCATTTAGAATGGATGCCAGGAACTCGTCAGCCGTCTGGCGGATCATCTCGGCATTAATCTCGGCGTTACTCTGTTACGTAGCGGTGAAAAAACATTGACCACTGTAAAAATAGCTGATAAATAATTAATTACACCTTATAATGAAGTGGCAAGTAATAGCTTTTCAAAGAGCCTCACTTCTGCATTCATGAGACTGGGATTCACATCTAATTCTTTCTTTGGTACGAGAAGTTGAGTCAATTTTGGTTCCGTGTTACTTTCTTCGGTAGACCCAGCTTCTGTGCTGCTTACAAATAGGTCCTTTGATTGGAAAGTCCCCGATACAATATTATTAAACTCATTTTTATCGGATTCACTAATTAAGTCACTGATGACTGGAGATGGGGAACGCGGGGTTGAAGCGTCAATGAATTCATCGCCGTCAGAATTGTCAGGATCTACTCTGATTGTTGTTGGATTACTGTCAGAAACGACGACATTACTCAGGCACTTGTTGCCTGTTGTTGAAGCATCCGCAGAATCCTCATTCTTTGTGTTTTGTTCAACTGGAGATGATGGCCTAAGTTTCAATTCGTCATTTAAAAAAGTATTATTTTTGGAATTATTCGAAGGAGGTAACTTTTGGATTTTAACAGTGGACGTCGTCCAACCTGCAGGTATTTCAAACGTCAAAAGATATAGCTTATTGTTAACCATTTAAATTGAAATTGAAATTAATTAATTTCTTTGGACTAAAACTATAAAATAATTTTTGTTTTCAGATTTTCAAACTTACACTGTACAAGTGTCTTTCGAATTTTATTTGTAGTCTCACAATTAGCGTCCGGTCTGCAGTAATAACCTTCCATGAAATCCTCTTTAATTTTACAAGTCAGCCCTTCTAATAAATTTCGTAGATTCTCGATTTCTTGTGAAATCTTCAAACAATGTGAAATAGTTTCCTTGCATGCTGCACAGTACACTAAGGTGACGTTTGAAAAGGAGCTTTCCTTTAGGAGATATCGAAAGACTAAAGGGGAGAGTTTAAATAGTTTAAAGAGTGGGAAGAGAAGGATAACGGTGGATTCCTCTTCGGGTAGAATTTGCACCCCGCCGGGTCTGGGCGGGATTTCTTTAACGCAAATTAGGCATTTCACTGGCAACTGAGCAGCAGCAGCGGGTGAATTCTTGAAAGGAGGCGGAGGTTTGCTTCCAGTTTCAGCAGTACCACTGAGGTCCCAAGGTTCCATTTTATTAATTTCTTTCGTTTAGTATTTGCCACTTGCTATGAAGTTACTCGTCGGCTATTCTGAAAATTAAATATTAAGCAAAATGAAGCCAAATGTGGTGTAAATTATTATGTATTTGTACAGCTTAAATTGTTTATCTTTCGTCTAGCAGGTGTTTCTTTTGTAATGGTGATAGGGTTTAGTACTTGAAGAAACTATACCTCTTTACACAATCGACATATTATACTGGATCATCTTGTATCCCTATAATATTTGTCTGTTAAGTCATTATGGGCACAAAAATATTCAGAGCCTAAAGTTAAAGTTTGAAACAGATACAGGTCAATGTAGGTACGAAAAAAGTAAGAAAAGTCTCACAATTCCCCAAGTTCCACTTAAGGTGACCAATTAGCTAAAATAGCATAGAAATGTGTTGTGCTCTACAAGGTAATGGTGACATGTTTGAAAAATGGCTCAAAACTTTTTATGATTTTACAAATACAGTTTTTAGAGATCGGAGCTGAATGTACCTACATACAATACAACAAGTATAGTTACCCAGTTCAGACTATAAGCTTTCTACTCACTCTAAATATTAACATATGTTGTATACACCATTACTCTATCTAATAATAGCAATAATATACCAATTTGGAATTAGGCGTGCAGGTAGGAATTCATTCATGATTCATGATGATACAATTAATTAAATGATTTTATACTAAATATTTAAAAGTATATTTACTAACCTTAGAATTTCGAATAAGAGAATTACAGTTTTTTCTCAAATCCTAAAATGATTTTGAATGGATAGCTCCATAAAATTATTTGTATCAACGACGTATTATAAATAAGACAGGTATTATTTATTTCAGCGAAGAGATTTCTTTCAGGAAATGGATCTATCCTGTTAAATGCTGGATGTTGGCTTGGTCGGTCTCTGGTCAAGTAGGAAAAGCGTACTTAAGTAGTGATGCACCCAACACGATAATTTCTGCAAACTTAACCCTGTGCCTCTGTATTCTGTATCTGTCAGT
The DNA here is from genome assembly GCA_949802685.1 of Dicyrtomina minuta. Lineage (NCBI taxonomy): Eukaryota > Metazoa > Arthropoda > Collembola > Symphypleona > Dicyrtomidae > Dicyrtomina > Dicyrtomina minuta. The sequence goes on along the minus strand of OX461808.1, from coordinate 98,664,514 downwards.
AGAATTTTACAAAGTACTGCGTATTTAACTCTACGCGACACAGAATCTGTGCTCCTTTTAGTTTGATTACGTGACTAGTTACTAGTATGTAGTAATGCTAAATCAGCACTATGTACTTTCTACTTTCTGGGACCTGGAAAGCTACAATCCACAGCAGATGAACGAAACACGAGAATGAACAGTCAGGATGTGGCTCGGCAGATAATTACTTGACTCAAATTGCTGACGCTGCGCTGACATGGCAATTCATACGCGAGTCTATATTCGAAATAACATACATACGATAGTAAATGCTTATGCATGCAGGAATTCCAATATATGCTGACTGCTGAATACTGTAACTATAAATGCCTTAAGCCTTAATTAAACATAAATGGATATTATGCATACAGTTGAAATATGTAGAAACAATGGAGGTCCAAAAATAAACAAATCTATCTTCAGTTTTAGCATGTATCTACATATAGCATAATTATACATAGTGGAATTCATAAATAATACGACCATAAAAATAATAGCACGAACTCTACTACTGATAATGGTAGATCTGCAGGGTGATGTATATTCTTTATTGTATTGTTGTTTAGGCGTGAAATAGACACTGCTTAGTTTTTTAGAGGTTTCCCATTTGCCATCGTGTAATAATTTTATTATGCTTGATAATAGTATTATTGTTGCCATTGGGAAACCTTATGGTTGTTAAGACACTTTGAGCAAATTAACTATAACATTCACATAGTACAGACATTGTACTTAATTAATGCTTGCTAATAAAATAAACACAAAAAATCGTAAGGGATCGTCCAGAAATGACGCCATCGGTGCCTACTTGGATATTGATGACATCCAATGGTGAAGATAGCCATTTATGCAATGGTTAATCTGATGACATGGAGGTCACGGAGGGTCAAAAATGGGGATTTTTTTATTACATCATTTGTGGACGATCCGTAATTAAATCTCGTCAGTCAGATAATAATAATGGAACACTTGAAGAAGTTTGAACTGATTTCATTCTCTGGAGTTTAGTCTGCTTGGCATGTGATTTGAAATGAGCCTTATGATGCCTTAGCGCCCCTCTGGTTTTGAATGATGCAGAGCAATTCACATTCTGACATTTGAAAGGTTTGTAGTTGTAATGAGTTGCCATGTGGTTTGCTAAAACATTTGAGAAGCAGAAGGAAGCTTTGCATATGTAGCACTGATACGGCCGATTCCGTTTTCTCCTTATTTGGCGTTGCTTCTGCCGTATGACCTGAGCCGGTGCCGGTATCACATATTTCTTTGAGTTTAGTTTTTTCTTATTTTGAAACTTGAGGAGGTGACAGCGGCACTTGAACTTTGGCCTTCCTTGTGCCTTGATCTTTGGTTTAAACGGGGACAGAGTAGGCCGGGCAGGAAGGTAAGTCTTTTTGGCAGAAGACGCAGCTTTGATGTCCCTCAATGACAGATTCCTGAGTCGTACGCAAGGGTTTCGGTAGGCTGAGGGTATATATTCTTCCCAACAAGATTTCAGATTTGCATTAGCAAGAAAATCAGTCTCCGTTGTATCATTAGGTCCGGTGCCAAGGAATGAATTGTCCATACAAAGCTGGGATAGGAAATGCGGGACAAAATTAAAATTAAATTGAAACTGGAACTGTTTTGAATAGTACGGATTGGAAGAGCCGTCTTCTCCTTGATCGCCTTGACTACCTTGATTTTCAACGTCGATTTCGGACTCCGCCCAGTCAACTTTGAGGAGGGAACTTGGGTCAAATATGAGCGAATCAGAGGGGCCGCTGTCACTGGGGGTGGGACTAACCTTACACTGACACTGGTCACATGAATTCTGACTTACTACGATTGCACTTTTGACTGTGGATCCGCTAGAATAGGCTTTGCTGCAAGGGTCGAGGTCATGGTCACGTTTAAAGTCGATTTTTTGTAATGTTTCTGCTTTAGGCTCTAGCTTTATTTTTTCAGGTGCATTTCGCTTCCGATTTGTGGGAATAGTAGACAGTGGTATCCTACAGTAATTAAATTCTATCGATTAGTATCGCTGTACTTAAATATATAGCAGTCAATTCAGTTTATTAATAATTTGCAAAGTTAATTAAATTATTGAATTTAAAATTTTGATTAAAGTATTGCTTACATTTTTCTGCTATGGTTATGATTCCTATTTTCCTCAGCTTCCGACTCGTGCTTCAGTAATTTTGATTTTGCGAATTGATCTTGCTGCATTAATCGGGTTGAAAGTACAAATCGGGCTGGTGCCGGTGCCGGTACCGGCGCCTGTCGTGGGTTGGGTACTGTTATAGATTTGGAAGTATCCCCGTCTTCATTAGTTCCGCTCGGATAGAAATCACTTTTGCCATTAGCGAGATTGCTGTTGCTGGAAGTGGAACTGGAAGGAACTTTATTAATTTGTGGATCTCTAAGAATTTGATTTTCGCCACTGCGGAGGACAAGACTCCCTTTTGAGGAAGGTTGCGAGGCTGCTGAAGGAGAAACTGGGCCATGAGGTAACTTTATAGAACTGAAATACAGTAATTATTACAGTAAATATATACAAATGCGTTAGATGGGATGGTTTATAAACGATTTCATCCAAATTTTAATTATTTTAGAACCACTACCATGTCATCACTTTAACCTTACGGTTAAAATATCAATTATTATATCATTACAATATCATCTATTAGCTATTACCGTACAAGTGAACTGCACTGTTTTAATTTTAAATGACAAAAAAACAGTTCTTCTTCTTACCCATCATCTGATGATTTCTCACTCTCTTCAAAAATAATGCACCTGGATTTTCTAAACTCAAGAAAATGTTTTTGTTTCTTATGATCAACAAATTCATTTAACTTCTTAAAGAATCTTCCGCACATTTTACAAGCAAACAAAACTGCTACGTCTGTGGGGCCCATTATCTGTACAATTGCAACTGTAAACTGTAACACACACTTATTCACTTATTTCACCCTGCCTTTAGTAGTCACCACAGCTATTTATTTATTTCTATTTAATTTTAAGTCCAAATTTTGAAAACCTACTCAACGTATTTTATAAAACAATTAATTAACAACAATTTTAGCTATAAGGCCAATGACAGCTACTGGAAAAAAAATAGTTTAAAAGAGAGCAACTGAAAGAATTTTGCCACTATTTCTTCATGAAGAGAATGAATATGGCTTGCTACTCCTGTCCTGCTGTTCCGGTGGTAACCTTGCCCTTCCTTTCGTTCTGCTTTCAAACAAAGACCTAGACGAGACCCAAACTCAAATATAAAACGGCAGGATCAGGGATAAGGAAAGAAAAGATATAAATATGTACCTACCTATTTTGACTAGTATTTTTGAGTCAGTATTCAGTAATTATTTATACGGATAATGTAGAGCATAGCCCTATGAACTTTGATACAGTTGAACAGCTGACTGGCGCCGACTTGGCTATGTATGATTATCATTAATACCATAATTCTTTCTACCTGCCCAGGTTTTAACTAATTGTATACCTGTATAATATTCGAAGGATACTAAAATGCCCTCAACGGACAGACGAAAAAGGCAGCAAAAAGGGACTGGGCGTCGAGTGTACAAAACACATACAGCAGGTATAGTCCAACAGTATTGCATTATTGTATTGCCATATTGCCCATACCCATACTAAAAGCCCATGCCAAGTTGACATTCTTAGAAATACGGTGCAGATGCATACTGGAATGGAATGTACATAATATTTATAAGTAGGAGCGTTGGGAATTCGAATTCGACGAAAGAAAAGTAAATGAAAAGGTCTGAAATGAACATGTGCCTACTTTGTAGCTAAGATGTAAAATCCGCTATGTGCATCTATTTAAATGCAAAACATCTTATGTGTTCTGTTTGGAAAGGCAATGCGCCATACGCTATATGCATATACAAAATAAATACAGGAAATGCACTTTCTACGAAAACCCTGCTTGAATGCATGGAGTGTTATTTTTCTGGTCCTCTTTGTACCTATTTAGTGCTTGTCGCTTATCTCAAAACTCAACTGTGGAATTCAGCACTTGGTTGTGTTAACTATGCCCTACATTTATTATACATGTTTCAGTTTTAATTAAGTATGGAATTTATTTAGACATTTTTAGTGTTTAACGTGCAAGGTTTAAAACAAAATCTTAATCGCATGTCTAAATACCTACTTAATGATTAATTATTTGAGTTTAAAAGCCATGTGCACTTTCATAAATTATATCTTTGCAGTAAGAAGGGATCGTCCGTAAATGACATCACCACACAACTTGATAGGTCCTACATGGGTCCTAAAGACCTGTTCATTTAAACTCTCGTTAAAAAAGTTTTCATTGTATTTATTAGGGCGTACTAATTAAATATGGAATGCTATAGCAATGACATGCCTTGCTACAGTGTACAGTAGATACCGTGTAGCAATTTTTATACAAAATGTTTATTAATTAGTATACGCACATGTATAACTATAGTTAATTCTTATTGTCTGAATAGGCTAAAAACTTGGGCAAGATCGGTTCACTTTCATTTTTCATAAACAGGGGGATTGCGTATTATCTGTAAAAATTAATTGTTTCGTAGTAAATGAGCATTATTATTCATACCAATATAATGGGTAGGTACTATAATCATCCCTAAATACAAATGAATTATTCAATGCATATAGAAAAATGCCATGCTTATAGCATATTATAGCTATGTAAACTGTAAAATGAAATTGAAAGGTGAAATTTCATAATTTAATAAGCATAACATTGATTATGTAATTAAACAAAAGCAATTCATAATTTTAAAATACTATAGGGCGATTGGCTACGCGGAGAATTAGAGCGTGTCGATTCCTGACAAATTCCAAAACATTTAAGTTATGAACACGAGCTAATTCAAGTTGGATGTTCAATTGTATGTATGTTAAAAGTATCGAACTTACAGGCTATAAGCCAATTGGATGTTCAATTTACAGCCTTTACATTGATTTCTCTTTAGTGTTCACCTCATTTGAAACTTTTGTTTTTTTCTGCTAATTAATTTACATAAGTATTTAACGTCAGAAGTCCCCACAAATCACAAGCATTATTAGAATTTCTTTGTAGAAATAAGTAAAGTCAAGAACTACTGTAAAAGAAGAATTTAAAATTGTGTGAATACGAAAGGAATACAAAATTACCTACTGCACACATTTATAGAAAAAACAGTACTAAATTGAAAACTTTAAATCCCAAAAATGCACTTCTTGATTAAAACTTACACGTTATTTGCATTTATTAGCTTATATACAACGCTGTCCCAGTCGGTAAGTAAAATATTTTTTGTGATTTTTTATGAGGGGAAGGTGGGGCTTGAAATGGGGCTTGGGGTAGTGGAAAAAAACACATTTGCATGTATGTACGTATACAGATTTTACAAAAAAAATTAATCTATAACAAAAATGATTATTTAATACTCCAATTAAAATGTTATTATCAATAAATTCCAGGAAAATAAAGAAGAGGAGACTCTTGGGGTTTTTGACAAATTAGGTCGTTTAGTACGAAAGGTTGTGAAGGATGAGGATAGTGTGAATAAAACGTTGAAAGAGTTAAATGCTCAGTTTTTTATAGAACGTGAAAAATTTGAAAATGCCTCCAAGATAAGGCCTACCACTGCTGCAACTACAGTTGCACCTGATCCTAATGCTGGAAATGGATCTGCACCTGCGCCTGGACCTGATCCTGGATCTGCGCCTGGACCTGCACCGGGTCCGTAGTGCATAAATGGCACTTATAATCATTTAAATTTAATTGCACCTCGAAAGTACAATAGGCGCAATATTTTTATTAAGATTGCCCCTTAGACTTTCACATAATAATGTGTATCATCTTAGAAGTATAGCGATTATTTTGTTAAATCAGAACTACCGGATTTATGCATTTTTAAATTGACTAATATTTATTCTATCTTGGGTAATTCTGTTTTAATATTGTGTGTATATAATAATTTATGTATAATGTAATTTAATAATATTATATAGACAAAAAAAAATGCGAAAATAAAACAAATTAAATCCTTTTTCATTTCGTCTTTTTTAGATTATTTAATGTTAAATTTGTTTAAGAGTGACAACTTAATATTCAAGGATAACGACAATGGACCAGATCAAGGTTTAATGTTTAACTAAACATAAAAACTTCAGTTATGTGAATATTGAATATAATATACTAAAGTCCACTTACAAAGAAAGTTCCTTAGAAACTGGTTTTTAAACAAACAGGATAACGGCTTAGTATTGTTAATTATGGTTTAATTAGTTAGGAAAAAGGCTTATTGTTTATTTGGGCTCTTGCCTGTCGGAAATAAATAAATAAATAACAATAATAATAATCATAATAATAATAAATGGACATATTTTGTCGGTCCTACGGGGTTCCTTATAACCGAACTATACCATATAATCAATGTAGGTATTATGTAGTACTATAGAGTGGTTGAACCGTGGTCGAATAATTTTGTAATTAGTTTTGTGTAGTATAATGGATCTTGGCGCGGGTTTAGTTTGATTTGTTAAAAAGCGATTTATCTGATGTTGTCTTGTGCCCTGCTTGAATCGAGCAGTGACTTTTCGCACTCGAATTTTATTTCAGTTACGCCGTATGTCATGTAGTCTAACAAATATAAAGTTCATACAATTTAGATTGCGTGAAATTCTAAAATATCATTGACTCACTTCATAGCAAATTAATGTGCTTCAATTTTATTTGTTTTGCTTTGTGTGCATAAAATATTATCAAATCCATTCAGTGGTGATGTATTTTTTAAATTTTATTTACTACTTTTTGGTAAATAATTGACCACTTGGAATATGTGTGAATTTTTGTTTTTAAAGTTATTCCCATAATGGGAAAACCAATTGAATGACTACAAATCCTCTTGGTTGTATTTATAGAATAATTTATGTCATTGCTACGTTAGCTTTAACTAATCCACAAGAAGAACGAAGAAATGTCAACAATTACTTAATGTAAAGATGAAGTAATGCTATAGTTCTAGCCTGTGGGATTGACCTTATCCAACAATATCTATATCCCTCAATCATTACTATCTTAAAACATATTTACACCAAACAATAACAGTATTCCCAAATTCCCAATTTATTTATATTAGAGGTATAAACATAACAAAGCTATTAACTTACCACTATAAGCAATAAATATAAGTATGAACATATGCATGTGTGCATATCATAGCAATTTATATTGGCCATTGTGCCTCAACGTATTTTGATTTGTGAGATCTGGTAAAAACCAAAATGGCATGGGAAATTGACAAATCAAAATAATTTTACTACTACATGGCATACTGTAAAATATTTAACAATCTGTCATCATATTATTGTAAGCGTGTGAATCATTCTTGAGTAAAGCGTTGCGTGAGAGACTCAAAAATATTGCTCGTGTACTATAAAAAATAATAATAATTTTGAGTAAATTCCAGTTAGTTGAGCACTGCTTCAAATTCAGCATTCAGTCGTAGATTGAGATTTAAGAACTCAAGAGACACTTATTAGATTGCAGATGCAATAAAATACCACCACTGCCGACTGCAGAGTCCAGAGTAGAAACGCGTGGAATTCATTTATACTTGTGACCTTGTGAAGGAGTGAAGGAGTAAACTTAAAACTAAACCTTTAACGATCTAAAAATCTAAAATAAGTATGAACACGTAGTGTATAGGCACCAGCATCATGTAAACGCAAGGAAATGGGATTTAAAATTATGTACATATGTCATAACACTACATAACATTACGTACATTTATAGGCTAGATTTATAGACTGGTTGAGTGGCTGAGTATGTAGTAGTAACTTGCCTAATGGTGATCCGTTTCATTTTTTCAATATTTTTAATACCCTGTACATTTTTTTATAACCGACGTACAGTGAACCAGGATCTGTCACTATACTTGTCTTTTAATCCTTTATGTACAAAAACATTTCCAGTTCTATAATCAAAAGTTGCAAGAGATATTTTACTGGTCATGGAATGAAAAAAGTTGAAAAATCCTTAAAGTGCCCTATAATTATATGATCCAGTTGATACACATGCGTTTAAAATTAGCTGAAAAGTAGCGCCTTTATGTGATTGGGCTAAAAGCAGTTAGAAAAGGTGTCAAAACTTTCTTGATTTTAAATAGCCAGAGTTTTTAAAGGACGGAGCTGAAAGTACAACGACAGGTACAGGGCCTGACAAAGGAATTGCTTTTAGGCAGCAATTTTTTATCATAGAAAAACCGCTATTTTGATTTTGTTGAAAGTTTTCTTTGATAAACTAAAATGTTTTACTTACATGTTTATAAAAGTGCAAAATGTTCTATTTACATGTTTTTTGAAAAGTGCTAATTGTTCTATTTACATGTTTTGAGAAAAGTGCTAAATGTTTTATTTGCATGTTTTTGAAATGTGTAAAATCATTTATTTGCATGTTTTTGAAATGTGCAAAATCATTGATTTGCACGTTTTTGAAAAGTGCAAAATGTTCCATTTACATGTTTGTTTAGAATAATTCGCGTGGGGGGGGGGGTGGGTTGCCTGCGCTGGCCGCATTATCCGGCCCTGGACAGGTAGCTGGGACTTTATGACATATTAACATCAATCACCCATAACATTTTTAAAAGAGATAGTATTACGGCTACCGATCACCATTAGGGACGGATCCCCATTAGGCGTATTGCTCCTATATTAAATCGGGAAATTAGAGTAGAGTGCAATATGTATTTGTTTGTGGGTGTGAGAGTGAAAAGTGGAGTAGAATCAGAATGTGTGTTTGTGTGTACTTACATGAGGAAAATCGAATGGAGCTGCTCAACTACTGCACTGCCGTAGTAGCCTTTAGTAGTAGTATTGATAGTGTACTGCGAACCATTTATCGTCAAGCCAGTTTTTCTTCCTCCACCTAAAACCGAGCTAATAAATCGGACTTATTGTCGGCTCACGGTTCGGTTTACATCGGATCGGTATCTGTATTTAATCGGTGGAACAGCATATATGTATTCTACACCTACCCACTTGTTTTGTTGGATCGAATTTGCAACTCTGGGTGCTTTATCTCTATATAATAACCAACGAAACTAACCGACACCGGACCGAATTCGTAACCGAAACCGAAACCCGACCGAAACAGATGACAGAAAACTTGAGAAGGAGGAAATAAGTAGCTCACACAAAGTCCGTCAGTGCATTGTGGACCGGGATTCTGTGACTTCGATTTTTTTGTTCGCTCTCTCCTTCTACGCATACCTACCTAGGTCTCCTAATAAGTTTTTTTCATTTAATTGACTTTTTATTTCTTACCAACTCAACGTGTAATTTTCCCTAATATTTATTTTAAAGATCATTTACTTACATTCTACATATCTACTAATTTTACATTTAACATTGATGTACGCTCCGAACCGAATGGAATAAATATAAGCTTTTAAACCATTTTATTTCCTCAATAATTTAATAGCTGTGCTGTAGGTGTGTAAAGTACTTATGACTTATTAGGTAGTTTGAATATATATATAGAAATGTGGAACATTTAATTATTAGCTAGAGCCAGTGTCAGTAGTAGTGCTATCAAGGTCAACTCTAGTTGATAGTGAAGAATTTATATGGTTTCTACTCTGTATTTATACTTTGAATAGCAAAGCTAAAAGGTCAGTCAGCAACCATAAGCCATAAGCGGAAGCTAATGCAATAATAATTATATAAAAGTATTAAAAGATCACATGTTAGTCACTAGCAGATTACAGGAGACAGGAGATAAAACTTACTGTATTGTGAACGTTTAATTACACTTTATGTGTGTGCCTACTGTCAACTGTCTGTGACTGACTGTAACAGTTTGGAATTTTGGACGATACCTAGCACGTGAGTGTGTGACGTGTGATAATGTACGTGCATATATTATAACTACTCGAGACCAGAACACGAGGTAAGGACGAGAGTTGTATAAACAAAGTTGAACTTTAAAGTTACGACATTTAATTTTAATCGATACTGATTCTTTGCAATTTTGTAATATGTCATATGTACGGTAGTAATTAAATATTTAGTGGAACTATTTTTATATAGAACTGTTATGTGTGTGTTGATTTATGTCGAACTTGAGTCGAGAATTCCTTCATCCGTTGGTGGGTGAACGAGGAATGCAGAATTATTAAGCTATTAGTACACAATAGCGAATAGTTGATAGTGAATAACAGTTTTTTTTTATTTAAATTAATTGCAGAGGCGGTGGCTGGCTCACCGGAGAACGGAACCGCAGACAGTGGTATATAAAGAGCGATAAATTAAGTGAACAAACCCTGTTGACCCAATTAATAAAGTAGCGTGGAACCTCGGGAACGTATGTAAGTACCTATTCAGAATAAACTCCATACTATTTGATTATTACTTTAATAATATGAGAATAAAATTACTCTCGTTCACATGCTTGTAATATTGACCATTAAAACTGATATGATGAGTTCGTGGTTGCTTATTTAATTACATAAAAGTTTTGAGATTTCGAGGAAAATTTCTCGCTATTTCGATATCAGATTGATTTTTCAGATTAATTAAAAAGGCTTTGATGTATTGTTGATCGAGTATGAAATAGATTAAATAGTTCTTTTAGACTGCTGATGGTTATGTATGACCATTTATCGTATACGAATTTACGTTAATGTTTACTGCACCTGACTTAACTTGAACTATTTCGAGGACTATTTGAGATATTAAATTTAAATGTGTAATATTTTGAAACTAATATAGAATAGTTTGAAACAATGCAATGTACAAGAACTTCTAAAAAAAATTTTTAATTGATTGATAAATTAATTTTTAATATTCCTTGCTAAACACTGAACACAATAATTTTGTGGCATTGAATATACGATTATTAGCTTTATTTGAAAGATACTATAACGGCAAAGTTTGTATAATCGAAATTAATGTTTATAAACAACTTCAGCGTAGTTTTTGTTTCGTGAGGAAAATTAAAAACTTTATATAGGTTTTAATATATTGAGAGTTGAATTTTGGATAAAATAAAATACTAAATTAATTCGCTATTTTGTTACAGCTGCCTAAGTAGTTCCAGAATGGAAGGGGGGATACACGAACCGCTTTTTGGATTTACTTCCATTGTTGCTGTGTCCACATTTGCTCTCGCTACATCCTACTATATTTTTTCTGTAGCACAGGTAATTTAATTATATTTAAGTATGACATACTTAACGCTTAAATAATTTATTATAAAATTGTATTTAATACAATCAATTAGATGTTTCTTTGCTTTTCGCCGTGAGCCCGTTGATCAGTCATTCAGTAGTTAGTATAAAATGGTTTAGTCTGGCCAAGATTAAAACTTTGATTAAATTATTGTCATTTTACTTATATCCATTCGTTCGTGCAATTTTTACAGAAACCCAAAATTTACACAAGCAACGTGAAACTACTTCAATTTCTTCAAAGCCATGTAACAAGTGTAACGGAAAAATATTTTCCAAATTATTTAATATGGGATGGAAGGCTTCAGTCCATTCTAGGTCTCAGTCTTCGTCTACCTGATTCTCACAATTTACCCTACACCCGAAAAATACTCATGTTAAAGGACGGTGGTCAACTTGGTCTGGATTTTTTATTTCCGGACACCAAAACTAGTGCTGAAAAGTAAGAAAAATACAAATATTACCACAAATTCTACATTAGCGGGTTCAGGTTTGCATTGTTACAAAAAATTTCATGACATTGATAATCGTAATCGTATAACCGTATTATTATTGAACTTTCAAAGGGTTGATCCTCTACTGGTTTTTGTCCTTCCTGGTCTCACATCCTCGTCACAAACGTGCTACGTAAAAACTCTAGTCTTGTCCATCGTCTCCTCTGGTGCTATTGCTGTAGTTCTCAATAATCGTGGCCTTGGTGGCGTTCCGCTCAAAAATCCAAGGATGTACTGTGCAGCAAATTTTGAGGATGTGGAAGAAGTTCTCCAGTATTTAAATCAAAATTATCCAACGAATCGTAAAATTGCTATTGGAACATCTATGGGAGCTATGGTTATCTGTAAATATTTAACAGCTCGACCAGATGAAGCCAAGAAAACATTATCAGCAGTTCTTGTTATTTCCTCAATATGGGATGCCATAAGGGGTATTGAAAGCCTTGAGAAGCCTTTCATAAACAGATACGTTATTAATAATGGGATTACTCAGAACCTCTTGGAGTTGGCAATAAAATATAGAAATATACTTGAGGTCCGAGATTGCTATGACTACGATAAAATTTTGGGTTGCTCAAACGTGCGGGATTTTGATTCTCAATTTACTGCCCCTGCATTTGGCTATACGTCCGTTCAGGATTACTACTACCATGCCTCCACAATGGATACCATCTCACAATTTTCTATTCCAGTTTTTGCTTTAAATGCTGAAGATGATCCATTTTCGCCTGGACATGGTAAATTTTTCAAAATATCTTAAATTATTATTATCATTAAAATAAAATAAAATTCTAAACGCTTTCCGTAACCCACTCACTACCCTTCGCAACGCAAAATTTTAATTTAAAAAATACATCGAAAGATATTTATTAAACGACCTAATACTCGTTTTTACAGAAATTATGGATTTTGCTTGATAAACTGTTTTTACTACATCAAAAAGATTAAAATTTTAAAATTCAGTAGCATGGAACGTAGAAAAATATCCTTTATAAGTACACTGCTGCACAATTGCAATAGTATTTAACTACTGTACAGGACAATGTATTGTTCTTTCGAAGTAATTAAATTTTATAAGCATTATTGGTAAATTATAACATAGAGTAAATCTTAAAATTTAAAACATAATCCCTTGCTGGAAAATTAATCTATCTGTCAGGAGATCAAAAAATTGTATTTGCTAAAATACCCCCAAAATTTATTATATTTGTGGTTTTTTCCAATTTTACACATCCATTCAATCAAGGACAAGTAATGGTCTAAGCCTTTTAAAATTCAATGTTTTTCAAAGCTCGGGTGTTGAGTTTTGGAGGTTAAGCGTTATAATTGTTTATTAAATTAATCATTTGTTGATCCATTTTCAAGTTAAAGAGAAAATTCTGACTGATTTCTACCATTGCAATGGTTGTATTGGAGGTAGATATTATAGGATTTTTTAGAAAATCAAAATCAAAATTTTATGAATTTGTTATTAAAAAAACATTTTAGAATCATCCCATTAAATTTGCTAATTAAAAATACAATTTAGTGCAATTGTTTGGCTAATGCACTAAAAACCAGTATTCATTTGTGTTTCTATAATCCAAAATCGAAAAAAAAACAATTAAAATATAGAAATCCTTTACTTTTTGAAATTCTAGCATAATCTGTGTTTATTCAAATTTTGGATAAAAAGTTACTTAATCCTAGTAATTTTTCTATTGCATCTAGTAAACAGCGTTACGTAACTTTTATAACTTAAACCCACTACCTATCGTAACGATTTTGTAACGCAAAGTCCGAACTACCCACTACCCATGCTTGCGTTACGTAATACTTGAACGACCCCTAATATTTTGTGATATTTAAGAAAACAGGAGAAATAAATATTCACAGAAGGGCGCTCACTTATTAACCGCTCTGTATGCTCAATGTTCGCACTACAACGCCAGGCTCTGTAGAGCTGAAGGGAATAAATGAACTGGCCTATTATAGAGTACCTACTTATGTATGAAGTACTATCAAATAATCAAATTCGCAAATGAGGAAAACACGTGGGACCAAATTTGTTTGCAAATTGTAGCAGGGCCGGACGAATGAATTGCTTTTAGGCAGCAATTTTTTTCATACAAAAACCACCATTTTGATTTTATTGATGGTTTTCTTTGTTAAAGCAAAATGTTGTATTTACATGTTTTTAGAAAAGTGCACAATGTTCTTTTTACTTGATTCAGAAAAGTGCTCATGTTCATGTTCTATTTACATGTTTTGAAAAAAGTGGAAAATGTTTTATTTCCATGTTTTTGAAATTTACAAATTTTTTTTATTTTGCATGCTTTTGAAGTCAACATATTTGTTTTTTTTTACATATTTTTGAAAACTGCAAAATGTTCCATTTACATGTTTTTTGAAAATTTAAGCAGCGGGGGCTGCCTGCGCTGGCCGTATTATACGGCCCTGAACTGTAGTATTAGTTATTGTAACGGTTTTTAAAGTTAATTTTGATCACAAACTTCAAAATTGTGCATACAATTTTTTCATACAATATATTCTTTGTGTGCAGCCTTACCGAAGGAACATGCAGAAGCTCCAGGATCTAACTTTGTCCTCATAACTACTACTCGTGGGGGTCACCTTGGTTATTTGGAGGGCATGTTCCCCACAAGAAGAACCACACATTTCATGGAGAGAGTTGTTGAGGAATTTGTACGGGCTGTAGATCATCAGTCTCACGATCTCATTTGATCTGAATATATATTTATGGCTCACAACTATTGTAATAGAGCCTCTTATACAATGCTCTATAAATTACATTAAAAATGTCTCGTAACTTTTACTCACGAATTCTTGTTTCTATCCTCTAACTTTATTTATAATATAATATAAATATAATAAGAAACATTAAAAGTCGTTGCATAGTTATTGTTAATAATTCGATTTGTAATATAAGCTCTGGCTTGTAGTTTTGAGTTTACCTCTGTGCTGCGTGTAGTAGTGTATTGTTATTTATGATGTACCTACCTACCTAGATACATACCTAATTAATAATCCTAAAACGCTTCCTTGAAAACATGTATGAATTGTATAATTTTAGTTGTTTGATTTATGTAAGTTCGTTACCGTGCTAGAACGTCAGGGAAATCATTGTGATAGATGAAAGTCATTTTTGATTTGTAATTTTAGTCACGTGTTGAAACCTTGTAGGCTGGCAGGACAGAGCCTCCTCACCCTTACCAAATATTTTACTGAGTTCCTATATATGTACTGAGTTTATTCTCAATAAATCCGGTTATTATTATTTTGAAAAAAAAAATAATTATGAATTCTCTTTTATGTATTGGCATGTTTATAACGTGTATTACAACAGTTCATCTCGTGGATTCATTTCTGTGCTATAATGGTATTCTAATTATTTAATTAAGAATTAACAGATATTTTTTAATTGAAGAATTTACAAATCTAAGATGATATTGTGAAAGAGCTTTAAATACTATTGTAATACCAAAATGTGCATCGATGGTAGATCTTTGAGAATTATTTAAATACGCTTGATTTCTTTGAGTCAATGAACTACTTAAAATGGTAATTTCAAATCAGTTTTGCGAAGCATTTGGGAACGTGGGAAGCAGGCATCCCACCTATTCGACATCGTGTATGTACATACTATTATGCATTTCCCTAAATTTGTTGCTACAGATTATAAGCCATACTAAAATCGTAACAGCGGTCTTGGAACAGGGAGAGTCCTTTATTTATTAACAGACCATTCACTTAACATGCATTCATTCATGTTGGCCGTTGGCCCTGTCAGACTCAGTATACTAGGTAAAATTTTTATATATAGAATGTTTATGCTTCATACATTATTAAAACATTCTCTGCCTTATCAGGAGGAAACGGAAAAGCTACATCCCAATATCTGTGGATGAATGGCTGTACATTATAAAATTGAAGCTACTTAACAGAAAATATAAGAACGCTATAGTACTACAAGGAATAGAAATATCATATCGTCTGTGAAGAACCAAAATGACCCATATCCAATTTAAGCTACAATAAAAATGAGCTATGCCATAAAATCAAAAAGAGAAACATGAGTAAAATGTTATTAGGAGTTTTTTGAAAGCTTAAAATGTTCTATTTTCATGTTTTTGAAACGGTGCAAAATGTTGTATTTACATATTTTTTGAAAAGTGCGTGCAAAACGGTCTATTTAAATGCACTCAAGACATATTTGAATCTTTTTGTAGACAGTTGATATTGTTTTTAGCTAAAAGTGGATATGGGTCATTTTGGCTCTTCCCAGACGATATCTTTCCTGCTAGAGACAGTTCCGAGGCTGGAACTGGATTTATATACTCACTTAAGTTTTTTGCCCCAACTCGCGGTTAACTAGTTCAGATTAATTGTAAGTATTTATTTTACACACTGCACTCATATTGGAGAATCTGTCTCAGTGGAATTGTGGACTGAAAGAAGACGCATGCAGCCATTGGAGCCAAGATCAACCCCCTTATTTTTTTTCCTTTTTTCGACTATGATTCCGACTAGTCTGTTCAGCAGACGCACTTAGAAGACACAGATTTTGGTAATAGCAATTTTATAATTTTTTAAAAACTTAAGTACGTACGATTTTATCTACAGAAATTATTCATTTCGGACGTCTACGAATTAAATTTGTAACTTCGTTATTTTTTGGTAGTGTTTGCTATTTTCAGCACAGGTTATAGTATTAATTAAATAATTAATTTTAGTTACGTGTGAAAGAAAAATAGCAGTAAACTGATAAATATTGTTTGTATATGTATATAATACATATAATATTTATAAATATAAACAAAAAAATCCGGCGCTTCGCGCCGGATTTGGCGACCGTGGGCCCGAAGTAGATGCTGAGCTTACAGCAAGTTGGCTTGGTCACTGGCCACTGGTAAACAATTCTTTTGTAGTAAGGCTAACATAAAGCTGTCGCAGTCAGCACTAGTAAAAGTAAGCTAAATACAAGTGTTTGCTAGTGAAAATAGCTGGATGGTAATATTTGAATGATCTCATTTAAGAACGTTGCCTTACCATATTTAAGCCACATACGTGGTGATGTCCGTGATATGTAGTAATACAGCGGGGTCCGTATAGTAGTGATATTTGAAAGACGTACAGAATAACCGCTACTATGTGTGAGCTATATACGTATGTATGTGAATCGCAGCGAGAAAGTTGGATGCAAAAGCTGAGGTGGTAATCAAAGCCTAGTGCCCAGACCTTAGCATGGACATCTTTGTATTTGACACTGCATTTCCAAACTAAAGACCACAATACGACAATACTTGGCTGTCCTGGGGGGGGGGGTAATTGAGACTTTAATACTTGAAGGACGTCATTATGGACGATCTCTACATATCTTTAACCAAAAAACTATCCTTATTACATGTATGTTAAAATAGGCTGAATATTTTTTATTGTTGGATTTGCGGGTACTTAAAACTATGACAAGGAAGTACCAAAGAATAATATATTGTTTGACATCATTTATGGGGCATCCCAAAGTAAGCAGTGGCTTGTGCATTTGGCTGGTGAATTTGGTTGGTGCATTGCGGTGGTGCATTTGGTTGGTGCATTTGGTTTGTCCATTTGGCTGGTGCATTTGCCTTGTGCATTTGGCTGATGCATTTGGCTGGTGCATTTGGCTGGTGCATTTGGCTGGTGCATGTAACTGGTACTGTTGACTGGTGCATTGACTTGTGCGTTTAACTGGTACTGTTGACTGGTGCGACTCTAATGTAAGTTGTAAGCAATGGGGTCGGACACAAAATGCGCCGCTTATGTTCAGGTGTGCGTTTAACTAGTACTTTTGACTGGTGCGACTCTAATGTAAGTTGTAAGCATTGGGGTCGGACACAAAGTGCGCCGCTTATGTTTAGGGTGGGTCACTTGAAAAAATATGCCATACCATGTAAAAGGTAGCCATTCACACAATGCTAAAGAGGTTTGCGAGGTAGGTGGGTGGATCTAAAATTTTAGTAAATTTGGGTGACGCCATTTGTGTCCTGCCCCTCCAGCCGTTTTTGGTGGACTTTATCTCAAAAATTTGTGATCTTGGTCCATTTAACTGTTAATTGCGAAGAAATGGTCAGTCCCAGCAAAACTAAAAAACAATACAGACCTGCCCAGTCGCATTTGTGATCATTTGGAAGTAATTGAAAACTGATCTCTTCAAAACTGTGACCTGTAGTGTACGGCCAACGGACGGACGGACGGACGGACATGACCATTACAATAGATGCTTAAGCTCAGCATCTAAAAAACCATAAACACAATTGGCCAACCGATTTCCCCACTCTCAAATATTTTAAAATTGTACTGATAAACCTGTTAAAGTTAACATCTAAACCTGCTAGTCCTATCGTACAAAATTGTTAAGATCTTTTCTGAGCGTGTGAAACCGAGTGATTTGAGAGTTTAGTGTTGCACTGTTTTGTAGGTTACTTAATTTCGTTCATGCCCCACATTTTGTTTATTATAATCGGTTGACATTTTTGCGTATGCACAAAAGTTGAATCATACATACTTAATAGTGGGTTGTTATCTAAAAATAAATAACTCGGCGCGGAGAATTCCATATTGGGGGGTATTAACCCTCATAAACCTTAGTGAGTTCAACGTTTATAGGGGGACACAAGCTGTATACCAGTAAGAGAGCCAAAGAAAACTAAAAACAATGCAACTGATGGTGTTATGGCTATGACTATCATATCAAACTTAATTAAAAACAATTGCGCATTTCCTAATTATGTTTGATTGGCTCAAAAACAGGCTCGTTCGTTATAAATCACATAATTCTTATTTGTTTTCTTGACGCCTGTCCAGGCCTGGGACATTTGGGCTGCTTGAAGTAAAAATAAAAACCTCATGAATTGCTTAGTTGCAAGTGCAGTATGGACTCTGGGCATGATGCTGGCCAGGCGGTGGGTTAAGATTGGGACATGTTGAAAAACCTATTCTGCATTTCCTTTTTTTTTTTGGTAAGTCCCTAAATTATTTAAAAATTTGTTTCAAAAATGTTTTAATTATTTAGGATTGTTCGAAATTAATCAATTCCTATGCCATATTGCTATCAATGTGCCCCAGTTATTACTTCTGCAGTCCCTGCCTTTGCCGTCATTATTAGCTACCATCTGCTATAAACTGCAGATATCATCTTTTGAATCTGGGGGGAAAAAAAGTGAAACAATTTCTTTATTAACGATATATTTTTTCTATGTTCTTATCATGTTTGGATTATCTTTGTATGGAATATAGATGAGGCCAGTCTGGACACATATACAATGAGCAATATACAATTCGGCCGGTTCAATCATCATGGGTGTAAATTTGGTTAGGCGTACAAACTGGAAATATGCAGCGTACGTTAAAAAGCTGCTTATAATAAAATTGCTACCCCCGGACGTCCAATAATCTGATGGCAAGGCAAAATTACGAAGAATCTGTTTGAAAGGGCAACTTAAAATGCAGGAGACAGTGGCTCACGATGTGGGATAACATCGGCCCAGAAGATTTAAATAATTATGCTAATGTCTAGTAAGGTTTTTTTGGCTTAAATTGTACAAAATTTATTTGTCTACTTATAATATAGATAGATACGATTTAAAATTATTTTTTTAATAGTTGTATATTTTTCTCGTACAAAATATAATGTACCTACCTGTAGTATTTACTAGGTTAATACGGGATTTCTCATTTGCCAAGTGTTAAATGTATTATATTTATAATAAATATAATATATTTAGCATCTGGAATTTTTCTTTAAGTAGAAGATGGAAGTTAAAAACAGTGATTTCAATTGGCATGGGACAGTAACCTTCTTAATCTCGTGTACTGCTATAAGCTATGGTGCCATTCAAAATAGAAAATGACCTTCGGTCTCTCATATAATTACATGTTCAAAAAAGTAACTCAACTCTCGTATGGTATTACATGCTCAAAAAGTAAGAAAAAACTCCGTAGAATTTGTTTGCAGGAATCTATACGCTATTCCTTTTTGGTTCTCAAAAACGGAAGTTTCGTTTATCTACAAAATGGGTGAGGAAAATCGCAGTTGACAAAAACAGCTGTGTCGGTGATTCCTTTTGGTTTTCCAAAAGCCATGTAGTCTAAAAGTTTGCATATTTCATGTTTCGTTTTGACTTAGATGGCATATACGTGAGTCATGATCTCTTTGTTGTACATTTCCTTGAGTCCGTCTGGAAACGACTGTAGATTCTGAACTACAGTTTCGTATTCGTACACTAGAGTTCCGGTCATCTGTGCTGACGGTGATGAAGATTGAGAATATTGAATGCCCCTTTTGGCTTTGTAATTCCTACTAAAATGTTAACTGCTGTGTTTTTATCTATACTAAAAAAATTAAATTGGTCAATTAGTAATTTTCGTGTAGGTTCTTTTGTAAGGGTTTTGAACTTCAGTTATGGACTCCTTAAAAATAGGGCCTGCCGGAGTCGGAAGTCGGAACACGTCCGCGTGTGTCGGTTTTTTCGTTGTAGAGGTCACCTAGCTGGGCTGTTCTTTTTAAGGCGGGAATTCGAACAAAGTTATTACGTATGAAATTATTTTCATGTTTCATGTTTCATGAGAATATTCACCTTATAAAAAGTGGATATATTCTTTCTTTAATTTTTGACTCCAACATAAAGTTGATTCGAAAATATTTCTCTACTAAATAAAAACCATTCTTGTATTTTTTTGTTGGTTATACTTAAGTAAAATTACCTACTGTGTATATTTATGGTCAGTAAATTATAATATCAATTAGCATCTATTGCATAAAATAATTTTTGTATACAATCTTATATTTTTTTAAACAATTTGTGAGTATACTTATCGTCAGTACACAACAAACTAAATTGCTTCTATAAAATATTGCATGTCAAGGGCGTATCTGGCTATGGTGCTTGGGTGCTGAAGCACCACCCGAAATTTTTGAATTTACAGTAGATATAATAGCATTTAAGGGAAATATTTTTTTAAACTACTTAGAATTAGCATTATCAGCACCACCCGAAATTTTTTCTCAGATACGCCCCTGTTGCATGTATAGGTACTTAACTATTTAAATCAATTTATTATGAATGATTATGAATTCCCACGCTTTTATGTTTGTATAATTTGTTTTGCAAACATTTGTAATACATTTTTAATATTAAATTTTTAAATTGAACTATACTTTTTAGATACTTGTTTATTGCATAAATTATTAAGGTATGACGGCACAATTTGAAGTGGTTAAATGTAGCTGGAGCTATGTTCATACATGATAGGTTCAGTTTTCTCGTCATGAATGAAGTTGGCTAGGGATTGTCCACAAATGACGTCATCGGTATCGGTATGAAAAAAGTTTTTTAATAATGTATTCTGTTTATGACATACATGCATATTTAATATCAAGTGTTCATCTCATGGTTTCACTTCTGTTCTATGATCGTAATATAATAAAGAATCAACCGATATTTAAATTGAAGGATGTACAAATCTAATAAGATATGGTGAAAAAGCTTCTAAAAATTAGCTTGAATACAGTTATGACATTAATTTTATCATCTTCATTAGTAATGCTAGAAGCCCGCAGTTGTTTCCTTTACAACGAATTATTTTTTGATTTTGGAGCTGGAATTCCTGGCTTTGCTGTAAGAAAGTAGGAGCTGTAATGAGAATGACCAAGTTTTACCTTTATTTCTTTGAGTAGCGAACTATGTACATATAAGGATAATTTGAAATCGCTACAGAAGCATGTGGAAACCAGGCATTACCTACTCGACATTGTAAATGTTCATAATATTAGGTCCCCGTGCGTTTCGTCGGGTAGTAATTTGGACCTAAGATATTCGTCGGGTATGCGTTTCGTCGGGTTGGTTTTTGGAAATTTGTGGCGTTTCGTCGCGTAGGTTTTTTAAAGTATGTGGCGGAATCGTTAGCGTTACCCAGAGGACACCACGAGGAGGTGATTCCCTGCCCCCACAAGCGGAACATGTATGTTCCTTGTCAAAGTATGCAAATCAAATTAAAAATTAAAAAACATTAAATACAATGTGCAATAATGCAAATTGAGTGCAATTAAGCGCACTCTTGGGTAGCAACTTCATGGATACTAAAAAGATTAGGTTGTCTTTTTGGTTTTGATCTTGTTCTCATTTGAGGAGTGTTGTTGTGTTTTGTTGTAGTTCCACACAACATTTGAAGTTGAGTAGAGCGTTTTTTTCTTTTTCGCGATGTCACAGAGGGTCCCAGTAATTCCGAATCGGAAAAAATTGGCGATGAAATTTGCGGGGCTATCATAGCTATCACTCATTTGAGCTCAACTGATTATTTCCTTAACGTCGAACCTTATTAAAAATACCTACCCGACGAAACGCCACATATTTCCAAAAACCTACCCGACGAAACGCATACCCGACGAATATCTTAGGTCAAAATTACTACCCGACGAAACGCATACCGACGAAACGCCACGGAATCGGCTTGAAATCTGTAGCAACGAATATTGGTGAATGCATAATATTAGATTCCGTGGTGTTTGCTACAGATTTCAAGCCACACAAACCACGTAACTTTTTACACTTTTGGAACAGGACGGGAGTTATTCAGAAATTCACTGACATGCATTATACTGTTTGCCTCGTAGAACACAGCATACTGGATACAATTTGTGTACATAGAATGTTTATGCTTCTTACGTTATTAAAACGCTCTCAGCTTTATCAGCAGCTGTGCATAATATGAAGTAGATAAATGACTATATATTGTATATATAGCAATATAGCTATTTAACAGAAAATATAAGAAGGCTATACAAGGAATGTCATCTCTTCTCTGCTAGGGACAGATTGGAGGCTGGAACTGGATTCATGACCAGTTTTTTTGTCAACGCGTGTGTTTAACTGGGGAGGAAATATTTACACTGCACACTGCACTCTTATTGAAGAAGCTCGGATCAGTGGAAGTGGAAGTGCGACTTAAAGAAGACGCGTGCAGTCATTGCACTGCAGTCAAGATAAATCCCCTGCTTATTTTTCCATTTTTTCGACTACTCCTACAATTCAGCAGACGCAGACTTTGGTAATAATTATTTTATACTTTATAAAAATGTAATTATTGTATACCGTGTTATCTGCAGAAATTATTCATTTAGGACATTTACGAATTAAAGTATCTTTGTTATTGTTTACTGTTTTAAAAATAGGTTGTTGTATAAATCTATTTATTTTATTTTCAAGCTATTTAAAAAAGCAAAATATTATAGCATTCGTATGTATTTTGTAATTACACGTAGTTGAAGTAACAATACAATGCGTTAAATATTAATTAATGTAGAAAATACAAAGCGTTAGGGCCTCACCCTTGGCACAGCAGTTACCGCAAGTGAGCATAATGTAATAGTAAATCGATATATATATAGGGAAGGATAGCAGTGTAGTTGTAACTATTGTGTTTTAGCATAAATATATTTTCGTTTTACACACTCAGTTTTCCCCGCTGCGCTGTTCTGGAGGAGCATAAAAGCTGCGGTCCTCGTAAGAAGGTCTAGAGTCTGGATGAAGTGAGTCAGTCAGTGCGTGAGTATACTATTATATTTACTGGTTTGTTTCTCCTCAATAAATAATTTGTATATTTTATTGCATATTTTGTGGGACATGTATAATCAACTTTTAAATAATTTTAATAAACTCTATTTAACTATAAATTAGGTAAGATACTCACATCCACGGATGAAATATTAAAGTAGGTACTACTGCGCTTATTTGAGACCCGGCTATTAATCAGCTAAATACCGCACTTTTAATAAGATTGTATGGGTCGTTCTTTTCTGTGTATTCTATGTAATGATCTAATGAACTAAAAGTGCCCTTAAAGGATTCATTATTATGGCTATCTCTAATCTGTACTAAAAGCAAATACTATGTTCTTTTAGCATTAGCATTAAGCATACTAAAATCCATACTTTAAATAACTAATTCCCAAGTCCCAAAGCTATATTTCATAAATATTTCGTATTAGACATACTTGCTCTTTCAAGGGAATGACGCGACATGCAACACAAACCAATTTTTTGAAAAAATAAAATTCCAAAAATACTTAAATTACTGTTTAGAATATCGCCTGATTAGAAAAACTCAAATTTTGTCAGATTTGTCGGGAAAAAAATCGGATGAGAATTGTAGAAACTATAGGGTGGCAAAGTTTTAAAATTTGATTTTTTTTAAACTTTGGCGGGCTACTGTGAACAAACAACGCTAAATGCACTCCAGTTACTTTGGATCTGTGCTATTGAAAAGTAGCCTGATTTTTTGAAAGGGGTCTCTGTGAAATCTGGGTGTTGCATGTTGTGTCATTCCCTTGTTAGTGCAGAATGAAGTTGGTGTGGTTTTAGCCTGAAATGGAGATGGTCTTTGATCATTTCATTTGCCGAAGAATCAGTAAGAGCAAGAAAAAATTTTTTAAATGTAATTAATGGTATTGTGGCTTCATCCTTGGTCTGTACCATGTGGGACAATTTATTTATTAAAGATATTGTTCTATGAACTCTTATGTTTGGATTAACTTTTTAGGGTACATAAATCTGGACTGTCTGGATACTCGCATGAGTACGGAATGTTAATATGCAGCGGGCATAAAGATAGCTGTCGTATAAATCCATCCCTCTTCATCCAACTACATGAAGAAAAGGCAGATGACCCTATGAAGAGAAACTTAAAATAGGCAGGTGATCAGTGTCATGCTGCCCCTCCGTGGGATAACATCAGCCCAATGGATTTTAAATACTAACGCGTATGTTACACGGGAATAGGTAAATGTAAAGAAGTTATGATGGAATGAATAATATACCTTCGGCGTCTAGTATGACCTTAACTATTATGATTAATCTAATTTTGAACTAAGGCTGGAGAAGAGATAATTATGCAATCTTCACACTCGCCATCTAATATATATCAGCAGTAGTTAAAATAGAAAAATCATAATTGCAGGGTTAAGAGGATATATCTGATTGAGAAATTAAACCGAGTGCTGAGCAGAGTAAACGAAATCTAAATTGTTTACAAGTTAAGTGTTATTGTAACAAGTTATCAGATCATGTCGAAGATCTGGGATGATTCGAATCATACGAAGATTTTTGGGCTGACTGCTCAACTGAGCAGTCAAGCATATCCTCTAAAGAATAACGGGATTGCATTTTCCGCATCATGGAAAACAATGAATCGGATCCTGCAATTTCTTCGGTGGTACAGGCTCCTTTAGATTGAAAGCTTAACTTAGTTAGTTAATTTGGTTATATTGGCCAATCCACTACCTGAAGTAGGTAGGGAAGGAATATATACCGGAGTAGTGGTGTCCATTGATTTAGAACACCAATAAGTTAGGTACATGTAGGCAAAGTCCACATGTGCAAAAGTGGAAGGGTGAGGAAATTGCAGAATACGAAAGCTACCACGAGAAATGGGAGCAGCGCGTGTTTATGAGCGCTGGTACCTTTCGTGGGGGAAGTCAAGCTAAGTTAATGAAATAAAATAAGATATAGTTAAAGTTAAGAGGACAGAGCGATTAATATAAAAGGCAGGAGCAGAGCCGCGATCGGGGAGTTGAAAAGTTGAGAGTTAGCAGTGAAGAGCTGAAGACCAGATTCAATCTTCATCGTTGAAAAGTATCTTTTTTGCTCCTACCTTCGAGTCGCTGTTTCATTCTTTTATTTTCAATCACTTTACGAATTCATTTTATTATTCTGAAATCTAAACTACATTTCTCTTGTTAAAAATCTCTTAAGTTAAAAGCACCTACTGTTGTTCTTTACAACACCTATTTAAACTCTCTGTATTACTCTCCTTCAGTTTTATTAAATCATTAAAATAAATAGTATATTAGAAATATAAAGTGTTCACCAACAACTCGGGTCCTTTATTCAGCAGCACACTATTCACCATTTTGCACCCGCAAAAATGTTAGTCTCGAAAAATACTATTATTTGTAAAACCACTTCTCATAGCACTGAACTTGAACACTGAGTAGGATATTCTAGAAGAATGAGTGAGGTCTCTGAGATCTCATGGTCCACAAAGTTGTGTAAAAATATCTCCCTACCTCACTTATCAAACACAGTCAGGGATAGGCGTGAAGATGGAGAAATACAGTCCAGACAAATAATGCTAGAGTAGATTCATCTCCCGGATTCCTAAATTAGATTCACCTCTTGGATTCTTAAAGTAGATTTATCTTCTAGATCCTTAAACTAGATTTATCCATTGGATTCTTAAAGTAGATTCATCTTCTGGATCCTTAAACTAGATTCATCCATTGGATTCTTAAAGTAGATTCATCTTCTGGATCCTTAAACTAGATTCATCCATTGGATTCTTAAAGTAGATTCATCTTCTGGATCCTTAAACTAGATTCATCCGTTGGATTCTTAAAGTAGATTCACCTATTGGATTCTTAAATTAGATTCAACTATTGGATCCTTAAAACTAGATTCATCTTCTGGATTCCTAAAGTAGATTCACCTATTAGATTCTTAAACTAGATTTACCTCTTAGATTCTTCCCTAGCATCCATTACTATCCATTCCCTAATTTAACCATAGACCATGGATAATCCTATACTTTAAAGATATTTCCCAATTCTTTGTATCTACCTTGACATTCCTCCTCCCCTTCCCTTTAATTTCATTTACAATTAGTTAAAATCCCCAATATTTACACAACAGTAGTACAATTGGAATGTAATAATACCATTTTATCTGTATCAAAGTAATATGGTGTCAGGTCGTTACAGCTTCTATTAGTAGGGTGGTCAAGAATTTCATGGGATAGTGGACTAAAATAACCTAAATGTCTATCGCCGTTGTTGTAAGTATAATACAATGTGTTCAAAAATACAAGTTTGGCGAGGTTATATATTCCATTAAATTCTTTTGTAACTTCACAAGAATGAACTATAATTGCCTCACCAGAAAGTCTAGCCAAATAGTACTGTTGACCAAATAAAGTTCTTAATAGTAATGAAGGTGATCCTGATTCGGCGAGGTACGTAAGCATAAGCATAGTGAGTTGTCGTTGATTGGCCCGACATACTTTGCAGTTTGAGTAATTGAATACTGCTGTTAATTTTTCTATCGACTAATACGTATAAAAATTGAAAACTTCCATTTGACTGTGATGCAGACAAATGAAAAACAATAGTACGTTGTACGGTAAATATTTTCAATGGTTAATATATTTAAATGCCATTATTTACAAAATCTGCTTTAAAGGATCAATAATCATTGACTTGCTGTAACTTATTTATTTTAATAGAATATTATTCTTATAAAAAGTGAATATTCTTCCTTTAATTTTTGACTCCAACATAAAGTTGAGTCAAAGATATTTCTCTGCTAAATAAAAATCATTCTTGTATTCTTTTGTTAGTTGTAAGTAAAATAATTATCTATAGAGTATATTTATATAGTGAAATTTGTTGAGTACATCAGTTTATTAAGAAACTATAATAATAATAATAATGTAATAAAAGTAAAATAAAAATTTGGTCATTAAATTGTTTTATCTATTGGCATATTGGCATCTATTGCATAAAATAATGTTTTCAAATAGTCTTACATTTTTTAAAATCATTTGTGCGATACTTATCGTGAGTACACAACAAAATAAAAGGCTGCCATAAAAGAATAGGTACCTACATATTATTATACTTACGTAAACGTAACTACCTTTTCCAATGCTTTTATGCATACATTATTCTGCAAACATTTATAAAAATTAAAAATAAACTTTTAAGATTAAATTTGTAAAAACTAAGTTTGTTTGGATACTTGTTTATTGAATAAATTATAACGCTATGACGACACAATTTGAAATGGTTAAATGTAGCTGGAACTATAGGCCATACATATCATCAGGTATAACGGGAAAATCTTTGAAAGTATTTAGTGTAGTATTTTTAATAGTTTAAGTGGGGAGGTGATCACAACTGAATTTTTTCAAAGGCGTCGATTGTTTGATTTTTTTAGCTAGCATCAAAAGTGTGACGATACCATTGGTCACCTTTTTGACGGAACTGAAACAAAATATCCATCGAAAATACGCTTTGAAAGTGACAGCAAAGATTGGACATTTATAGAGGCAAAATCATGAGAGATATAAGATATAACTCTCATTCAGTACGTGGTGTACGGATATAATAATGACGTACTAATTAAGTAATTAATTTTTTTAAATTTTGCATTTTTACAACTTTAGCGGCCCATCGAGCAATCCTCATACTAAACGTATCGTTATTTGTGGACGTTCCCTTAAATAATTCTTTGATTCCATGACTGGAATACCATAAAATATCATGTAGGAAATTAACTAGACCATAGTGTTTATATATTAGATATCTATACAGTATATGACCAGGACCAGACTAATCAACAAACCAAAGCTTTATTTTTTTGAGTCAGCGAACTACATGTTATGTAAATGCTAGTGATTTCACATCAATATAGCAATAGCGAAGTATTGTATACCTACGACACATTTTTCTTAAAAACACATAATATGTACATATTCATCCATAATCGTTGCGTAAGACAGATGTCTCCAAGCCAGACTAACAATGTTAACTTAGAACATGCGAAATAGTTTTATCAGAGGAGGATGAAAAAAACGAACACAATATATGCATAGGTAGGTACTTGAGTGCATGCATATGATTAAGTAGTAGTGAATATAAAGAGAAGAAAGTTGTAAGAAATTTATAATAGTATTTAAGGGTCGTCCACAAGTGGCGTCATCGGTACGGCCCATGGGTCTCTTTGGATAATGATGACATCCCATCCCATGTTAAAAATAGCCATTTTCACAATGCTTAAGCTGATGAAATGGGAGTCCTATAGGGTCCTAAAAATGGGAATATTTCGATGACATCATTTATGGACGATCTCTATAGGTATCTACGGGTCGCCTCACAGTTTTCGATTCTCTACACTGTATCATCAGAGAATCTGAGGAGAGTATAGCGCAAACCATCTATTTCTATTAATACCCCGACCCCGATCTGTGCATCTTCACTGCTGGAGACAGACCATATGGAAGATTCGCAGCATCAGTCCAGTTATTTTTTTTCAAGCCTCGTATTTAAAACTAAAATACATTGCCTACTGGTTTACTGAGTTTACTGAGTTTACTCATACTAAAACTCTTTTCGGTGTACTTCTGGACTTAAAAGTGAAAGGAGTAGACACGCTTATAGAGTCAAGATATAATTTCCTTTTTTGACTGTGCTCCCCTCCCACTTTTCAGCAGGTTGCAGTAATACATAATACTATTTCATGCCTTTTCACCCTTATTTTTGAACTTCACAGAAATAATTCATGTCGGACATTTATAGGAGTTAAAAATTGTAACTTCCTTGTTTTACAATGGCTACTATTTATATTTCAGGCATAAATTGTGTTAATGAATACATTTATTTTTACTCATCGGGTTTTCCTGCTGCGGAAAAGCATTACAAAAATAAGTGAAAGGGATAAGCTATAATGCAGCCGTAGTGTTCGGGTTCGTTGAAGGATCTATAGAGTGCGTAGCAACGAAGAGGCAGACACTAAACTGGAGTTGCATCTACAGCGGTAGGTATTATGGAACTACGATATGGTCATCATTTAAAATATAATAACAAAAAATATGTTGAAAAAATCTGAATAAACTGATAGCATTTTTTGATTTGGTGAAAAATAGGCTACTTCGTCATGCATCGCACCTCAAGCCCAGGCGGATTTCCTATGTTTTCTTCTCGCCGTCGCTATTGGCCTTCGTCAGCTGAAATGGTCCTCTGGCCTTTTCTGCTTCCAGTCGCAGTCAAAAATACCTCATAAATTGCTCGGAAAAATCTTTCATTTCCTGAAAAATTCTGTTTCTGTATTTCCAATTTGTAAGCAAGAGGAATAAACAAAAATTCAAATGGTATCGCAACCCACGGTTGAAAGTAAACTCAATATTTGTAAATACTGAACAAGTTCAACAAATTCTTCACATATCGTCTGTGAAGAATCAAAATGACCCGTCTCCATTTTTAGCTAAATTAAAAATGCACTATCTACAAATAAGTTTATAATATCATGCTCCAGATGCTACTGAAATAACGTAAATAGAGCATTTGCCAGTTTTTTAAAATCATGTAAATAGAACAATAATTTAAACTTTTCAAAATTATGCAAGTAGAACATTCTGTAGTTTTCAAAAAATCAATAACTAATATTTGACTCATCTATTTAATTTAGTGCTTCCTTTTACATAGCTCCTTTTAATTCTAGCTTAAATTGGATGTGGGTCATATTGATTCTTCGAAGACGAACTGTTAATTAGTTAAAAGAAAAGCTACGAAATGAATAATACCTTTTTAGGGAAGGGGGGAGGGACCTCCGTGATATTACAATATTGAGGGGAGTTTGTTAAATACCACATCACTCTATAAATAATAAATCAAAACCAGCTTAAGTAGGTTTTAAACCTATCTTGTTGAAAAAACTGAATTTTTACACTTATTTTTGAAAGACAAATTTTAGTTTACGAAACCGATTTGCCTTTACAAAAAACAGATATTCCTCAGAAAAAAGTTGCTCAAAAGTAAAACGTTTAGCAATAATTTCCAAACGTAAATTCTTTGGAATTTTTAAAACCCCTAAGAACTTGACAAAAATATTTAAAATAAAACTTAAAGTAATAATTTTGAATTTTATCAAAATCAGATTTGGACATTGACAGGAGCAGAATATCAAAATTTCAGTTTGGTTTTTGCTATAGAGAGTTAAGAGATATTGCTACCAAACAATCCTATGTATAAATATTTCACCTGAGTAGTCATCATAACAGCTGCATTGATTGCAGATATTAGTTTTTGAATCATATCATTTAGCGCAACAAATTAAAAATTTTCTTTATTTGAGAGATATTTTTCTGTTACACTTCTGCACGTTTTTACCACCGTTTGCTTGCGAAGGATACACTTGGTTTAACTTATAAAAACCTGGAGAATGGATGGGAATGGAAAATGCGTAGTAATGGGAATTCAGAGAGATTATACAACACTAGTGTTGAGAGTGGCCCCAAAAGATAAGCTAACCTCAAAGGTTAGCAAATATGCGCTGGGAAATTGTAAAATGTCGACTGGACCATTGAGATTGAGGGTAATTTTCATTAAATCTTCTAAAGCCTTTTATTACAGACTTCTTCTTGGTCTAGATTTCATGTACTTTATTTAGTGATCGAAATGGTCTGGTTTGGTCCTGGTTTTATGGTCTGGTCTGGTCCGACATCACCGGACCAGACCATATGGTCTGGTCCGACGGCCGGACCAGACCAGACCAGACCAGACCACTTCGGACCAGTAAATCCCAAAATAAAAATTTTCTAAAAAAATTCGCCTAAAATTTTGCTCCGGATTTTTCAAAAAATAAATATCACTCATTTAAAAGAGTTGATTTTGAATGTAATATAGAAACATATATATACATAGGTAATTCAACAAAAAAGAGCAGAAAACAAAATTATCCCGCTGAATTTCCTTAAAAATTTTGCATATGGTCGGACCAGTAAAATCTAGTCTGGTCTGGTCTGGTCCAAAAAAGTCTGGTCTGGTCCGAAACCCCCGGACCAGACCAGACCAGACCAGACCAGACCAGATTTTACTGGTCCGGACCAGACCATTTCGATCACTAACTTTATTGCACCGTTTGGTAAACCTAAGGAGCTTTATAAAGGTTTCAAAGTTCATTATGATACGGCCGGTTTCGCCCTCCTACTTTTATTGTTTAATTCTGACTTTTTGAAAGGCCCATGTTATATTTAGGAGGGATTCCGGGTGTACCAGTAATTACACTTTAAAAAGCCAGTCACACATTTGAACAAAACTATGTTAATTTTGAAAGGAATATATTCTTATAAAAAGTTAATATTCTTGCTTTACCTATTCTTTTCATCGTTTCTCATACAATCTGATAATGCCTTGCTCTGTACATGTGCATTATGTTTTTTCCATTCGTTTTTTGAATAGAAAATTATCATGCGTTTTCTGTATAGTTTTTAGTTTGTCAGTAATAACGTTCTTATATTAACGCTAAAATGGCGCTCATTCCTGCATTACGAGCTGTTTTAATATTTGACATGGCTACGCTGAACTCGCGTGGTTGTCAGTATTTACTCCCGAATACAAAATTTTGTCACGGAGTAGAGAGTTGTATGTTTGAAGCATTCATTCAAGCACATTAAAGTAATCGTCAACTTTTAAACTAGTTTGATGAGATATAACGTAGCAGTATTCTTCTGCATCTACGCTTCAGGCTTAAAAAACGTTGATTAATTTTGTCGTGCTGTTCGTGTACTTCTTTTAAATCATTGTAAAATGTTATAAGACAAATTATTCATGCGAATATAATAATCTTATTTTTAATATTTGTAATGAACTTTTTAATATTTACAATGTTATATTTGCTTATGCTTTACTTCAATCTAGAATGAAAGTAACTCACTCAATTAGCTTTTGACCAAGCTTTTGAATATTTTAAACAGTTAGTTCAACTGTAACTTATGAAGCTAAATTAGCTCATACAAAAAATGGTGCTTGCCATAGTTTCTATGTTTGGTTTTTATTTATTAAGCAATGTTTGCTAAAATTCATCGATCAAAACTCTAGGTTAAAGCTAATTTTTTTTGTAGGTGGAGCTACCGTAAAATAAATTAAATTAGTCAACTCAGCTGAATTGGTATTTAATCCCGTGTTTTCAGCTGTATGTAAACGATTAGGCTACACGTTATAAATTCGTGTGATTGTCAATATAATCATTCTGGCTTGCCAAAGGGTATCTCGGACGGAGCGTTGCAAGTATAAAACTTTCAATCATGCTCAATGAAATAATCACCAACTTTCAAAAAACATGTTTTATGAGGTGCCGTATGTTACTATCTTTACACCTACGCATTAAGCACAAACATGATGAATTAATTCTAGTTTTGTAAGTATATTAGGTATTTTAAGTTATTGTTAAGTTATAAAAAGCCTATTAGTTTTATAATTTCTTTGTTCTATTCTGTTTACTTAGTGACCATTGTAATTAGTGCTTATTATTTGGTTATTAAATAAAATCGTAACACTGTTCACAATAATGAAATTGGAATAAAGACAAACCTTTTAAGATCTCACAGAAATCTGTACTTTGTTTATCAAAACCTTCTCTGTCTACGGAGCTCAGTCTCAATTGCAATTATTTAAAATAATCATTTTTATTTTTCTGATTTGTCGATTCTGTGTCCGAGTAGCTGTCATAAATGTAAATTAATTTAATTCTATTAAGGTAATACTAAAGCATTTGAATAGAAAGAAAATACAAAATGTCCAATGAATTATTGAAATGATTTGATTATTTTACATGCATACTAACAGGAAGTTAGTCTGAAAAGTCCGGCTGGAAGTCAAAAATCTTGTAAAATTTTAAATTTTTGTGATAAAGGAGAAATTATTATTATAGCCCATGCAAAAACTATTTTAATAAAATCAAACGATTTAAATAATAATGGAAATCGTCATTGGTGCATGTGCGTAATACAGCAAACAATTTTCAATAAGCAATTCATTGAATGCAGATAAAGCTACTACTATGCAGGGTGCAAATAAAGTAGTCCACTGTCAACTGTCTTTGTGCATACACAATTCCACATACATATATTTTCCATGTTAAAACAAGATATTTATTAGTTCCTTATTATTACTTATTATTAATATTAGGGCGGGTAAGTGTAACCGTGGCGGTGCAAAATCGACTGCTTTTTGTCACATTATCGCATTTCTAAACTCAAAACTGACATGACTACCATTGAAAATCAAAATAAACTGGTTTTAAATTAATTTGCTGACTGCTCATTTTGCATCGACCGAAGGTCTTCGAGAATTATTAAATTTATTTAAAGCATTACATGGCATTCATCAAATAGGATTTGATTACTGTTCGTAGTGACCATTTTCGTAGGAATGTTTTCGCACAGACGCGTTTCGGTGTGTGGCTCGTTTTGTGGTGGATTGTTTTATATTTAAAATACTTTTCATACAAGCAAATCCACCACAAAACAACCCTCCCCACGACACGAGTACCCACAGTACAATTTTTTTTTAATGCTTACTACGAACCGCGTTCCTACGAATAGCGATGGAACTTTTTAACGGTCCGTGCAAGTATATTTCAGTTTTCAGTATCATTAATAATTCCTTATACAAATATAATAATTCAAGAATTTACATAACTTTTAATTCTTGAATGCGCTTATTGAAGACCTTAACTTTACAATCATGACATTAATTTTTTCTTTATTAGTAATGCTAGAAGCACACAATTTGTTTCCTTTACAACGATTAGTTTTTTGATTTTGTAGCTGTAATCCATAACATTACTGTAAAAATGTAGGAGCTGTAATGAGAATGACCAAGTAATTTTTATTTATTTGAGTCAGCGAACTAACTAAAAGGCTAATTTCAAATCGCTAGTGAAGCATGTGGAAACACTGGAAACCAGGCATTACCTAGTCGACATTGTATATGTACATATTATTATACATTCACCAATATTCATAGCTACAGATTCCAAGCCACACTAAAAACGTAACTTTTTACACTTTTGGAACAGGAAAGGAGATATATTTATAGATATACATTTATTTATTCACAAATTCACCGACATGCATTAATGCAACTGCCTCGTAGGACACAGTATATACTAGATACAATTTGTGTACATAGAATGTGTATAATATGCTTCTTACATTATTAAAACGCTCTCAGCTTTATCATGAGCGTATGGAAAAGCGATGCAACCCTATATTAGTAGATAAATGACTATTTATAGCATATTTAGCTATTTAACAAAAAACATAAGAAGGCTATACAAGGAATGTCATCTCTTCTCTGCTAGGGATAGATTGGAGGCTGGAACTGGATTCATGATCAGTTTTTTTGTCAACGCGTGTGTTGTTTTAAAACTAGAGAGGAAATATTTACACTGCACACTGTACTCTTATTGAAGAAACTCAGATCTGTGGAAGTGGAAGTGCGACTTAAAGAAGACGCGTGCAGTCAAGATAAAATCCCCTGCTTATTTTTACCTTTTTCGACCATGCTTCCGACTGTTTAGAATTTAATAACAATTATTTTACATTTTATTAAAATTTAATTGCATACTGTGTTATCTACATAAATTATTCATTTCAGACACGTACGAATTCGAACTTTGTTATTGTTTACTGTTTTAAGAATAGGTTGTTGTATTAATTAATTAATTTTAGTTTGAAGTTATTTACCAAAGCATTATATTATTGCATTTCTATGTATCTTGCAAATACACATAGTTGAATGTTGAATCAACAGTATAGTGCGTAAAAATATTAATTAATGTAGCAATGATTTAACATGCATACATTTTGTCTTTACACATTAGATTTTCCAAGCTGTTCTGAAGTAGCTGAGCTAGCTGCGCTGCAGTTATCGTAAGAAGGTCTGAGTCTGGATTGAGTGGGTGAGCATACGATTATTATTTCTATTTACGTTTTTGATTCTACTCAATAGATAATTTATGCATTTTATTATAAATTTTGCAGGGCATGCATAATCATCGTTTAAATAGATAAAAACTTGATTAAAAACATTTATTAACTAAATTGGGTAATGTACATCTACAGATGAAATATTTAAAGTATTACGACGCTTGTTTGAAACCCGGCTCTTATTCGGCCAAATACCTCACTTTTAATAGGATTGTATGCGTCGTAGCCAATTCTAGATTATATAACTATTTATTGAATAAATTGCCCTCAAAGGATCAGATCTTACAACCTCAACTTTGGGCTGAAATTAATTATTATAGTTATCTCTATCCTGCCGATTCTGCCTTAAAAACAAATAATACTATCTCCTTTCAGCATTACAAATACTGCAATAAATACTTTTAAAAATTCATTTCCAAAGCTATATTTAATTTTAAGTTGATTTGTAGCTTAAAACTAATAGCCTTTGAGGGGTTGTTATACGTGAATACATAATTTGATAATATATTTTACATATTTGTAGAAAGTATTGCTCGTATGCTCGTCGTTTTTAATAGAAAATGTATATAGATATATTTGATTTTGTACAGAATGAAGTTGGTCATAATTGATTTTAGCCTGAGATGGAGATCCTCGAATTTGATCCTTGGCGACAAATCGGTAAGAGCAAGATAATGTATTTAATGGTATTATGACTGTAGTCTGCATTTAAAATAAAATAACAATCCATTATGCATTAACTTATATTACGTCTGAATTACTCAAAAACAGGACCCTTTGTCATGTGCTTCAAGCGAAAGTCCTGGTTAAATTCCTGACGTCACGCCTTCCTCCGCTGCATTGATTATTGCCTTATTGCTGTAGTCCAGAAGTGAGAAAGAAGTACTTCATAAGGGTTCCGACACTTATTTTTTCTGATGCAATTACAGCTTAATTCAGAGGATGTTAAAAACACATCATCGCAAGTACTGAAGACTAAGGTGTACAGCACCTATTATTAAGTGTTAATCAAGGCAAGATGTCAAAAAATAATAGCATCGTTATTCCCCCCCCCCCCCTCTCATTCTGATAATTCTTATATTTGTTAGTAAATTAAGTTATTACTTGTGAGCTTGACTGCAGTTTTCTATAACAGAAATCAGCTCATGACTCTATGGATTTAATTGTTTACGATTTCCACAAATTCCACAAATCTTTTGATTTTTGTTTCCCTGTCATAACGATAGATAAGAGCAATTAGCAGCTCAAGTAGGGCGAGTAAAAACAAATAAGTAGGTATTATGTATGTTTTCAAGATTTTAACCTTTATGGTATATATCGTTTAATAAGTAGGTATCGTCTGGATGAAGACTTAATTGCCTATAATCTTTTTTGGAAGCAATTTTACTAAAGTACTTCATTTGGTGGGGTTAAAACTGCCTGAAGCAACCCTCAAGTTAGGCAATAGGGACGTTTCCCTGCCATGCAATTTTTACATGAGAAAACTTAATTAATATAAGATTGAGCAAAACGGGGGTTTATATAATAATAACAATGATCTCAAGTTTGCCTTTTTGAATGTATGATAATGAAATATATTACTTTGTAATAATTATGTACACAGTATTGATATAAATAACATATTTTCGAAGACACAAATAGGAACTTTATGAGTCTTGTGAGTCGGCTAGACATAAAGATACAGGTGGTTGAGTAAAATATCTCGGAAGACACACAGGCACTCTGTGTCTTGTAAGTCGACCTTACACAAAATACATGCATGATAAATGAATATAGGCACAAATTGTGTCTTATACATTTTCAATAAATTTTTTTCACATAAGGTTTACAATGTTATTCTACAGAAGTAAAAAGTTAATAAAAATTTCAAATTATATCTAGTTTTTCCCCATAAAACCGGAATATAGGCATCAAGACACTATATCCGATTAAAGAAAGTATTTTCCCCGCAATATTCGTATCCTATAACCTGTTATAGTTTGAGTATGTACTTATACAATAATTTTGGTATGAGTGTACGCATGTGCTATGTGTATATGTTTGTGAACCATATCCCTGATGATAATTTTGTATTTTACTTTCTTTTTAAGTAAATTAATTAGCTGGAGAGTTGGGACGAAGTTATGCCATTATTATGAATGCGGGACCACTGCTTAAATATAGGATATTTTACATATATGGTGACAACAATTTTAACACCAGTTAAAACATAAAAAAGAGACATCAAATTATTAATAGCAGATGAGATTAGGCGATTCTAATTACTTAAAAAAATAAAACGTAAGAACAGAACAATGTAAATAACAATACAAAGTGAAGAATTTGGAAGAAGTTATGAATTAGAGGTAGTTGTCTTACTATCAGTATCGTTGGACATCCGCGGTTTTTTAGAAGAAGGCGTTCAATTATCTTTGTCTTCATCATTGCCATTTGTCATATACATAGATGAAATCAGAAATTAATTCAAGATAATAGGAAAACTCGGAATCGTTTGTGTAGGATTAAAGCGGAGTGTAGTATTCGTTTAGGCACTGCTGGTAGTTGATTTTTGTCAAACACACATCCGGTAAAGAAGAACTTGTATTACTGGTGGTACGGAAAAGAAACTGCGTGTTTTATCAAGACTTTCAGTTGGAGGTAGTCTAGTACTTTGTACCTGAGAGTATGAAGGAGAGGATGGACTTTACCTCATTTGGACGGATCCTACGTCAGATTTCGGTATCTTGTTGAAAGATTCTCTGACGGTGGTCCGACTCCCGTATGGAAGGGTCGGAGGACTTCGAGTAATTAAAGTACAAGCTGCGTTCCTCTTTATCCCAAAGGTGAACGAACAGGATGACAGAAACTACGTCTCCTTCAGACTGAGGATGTGTATTATGTTCCAAGTTAGACTCGAGGGAAGCCATTGATTCTGGAGAGCTTTCGGAGTCAGACGTATCTCCAGGCAGATCCAAGATTCGGATTTCACGTATGTACTCATCATGTTCCCATAGATGAAATACGTTGTCATGGTTCCAGTTTACCTGAGGGTTCACCTTTACCAAGGTGCCAACCGGAAGGTGGAAGATTGTTTGCTCCGCCAAAGCCTGATTTGTGATCAATCGTTGATAGCACGAATGAGAGCAAAAGGCTGTGGTAATGGTTCAAATGTGCTTGCCTTTTACATTTGAGTTTACTGTAGTTCCCATAGGGTCAGGAATAAATTTTAATTCGTATTGAAATTTAAAGTTTTGGTAAGAATTGAATCGTCAGACCCATTGGTAATTGCACTCACATGCTCGAAAAGAAAAATAATAATTATTGCACTATCGCGTAACACAGGTATTGGAAAACTTATAAGCCATGGGTAACTTTGGTTTTATTGCCATAAGAAAGTCAATAGGTTTTAAGATACCCATCTCTGATCACATAGAGTATTTTTCCCGCAATGTACGTATCCTATGACCTGAGATTTTTTTAGTATGTAACTACAATATTCGTATGAGTGATGCTCACTCATAGCATATGTGTATATGTTGGTGTACTATATCCCTGAGACTAATTTTATATTATTTACATTCTTTTTTTTAAGTAATTAAATAGCTTAAGGGTGGGACGAAGTTATGGGAATTATATAAATGCGGGACCACAACTTAATAGCTAGTACTTCATTATATGTTTACAATAAATGATACTTATTAGATGTATTTGATAACAAAACACAATAAACCGAGTAATAGTAAATACAATTGCATTGAAAAAACAAACTTGAGGAAAAACGGAAAAATATAAAGGACTGGAAGGAATTAGGAAAGAGAGGTAGTTGTCTTACTATCAATATTGGACATCAGTGGTTTTTCATGAGAAGAAATTCCATCATCGTCGTCTTTATTATCAGCGTCTCCGTCATACATGGAGGTGGAATCAGCAATCGATTCAAGATAATCAGATGTGTAAGATTGTGGTGGTAAGTTGTAGCCGTATAAACACTCTCGGTGGTCGATCTGGGTAGAAGATACATTAGATAGCGAAGAACTTGAATCACTTGTGGATTGTTTTGTCTCGATCCAATCAAAGACACTACGTGTCTGGTCGAGACTGGTTTGGTAGAGAAAACAAGGTAATGATTAATAGTTTATACTGACTTTATTTAAAAGTCAGGGTTTAAACGGAAGTTTGAAAAAGAGAAGGATAAGAAGATATTTTGGCAAATGTCAACAACAAGTATAGAGGTGGGGTAGCAAAAAGGTTGGGTGTCTGGTTATACTGAAAATTTTGGGGATTTTCATTGAGGTACTTCAGTATCTGCAGTAGGGTCATAACATCTAGTAGGAGTTTTAGACAAAACGGGCTGAGACAATATATCTATATTAGGTGTATTAATCAAGGTATCAGTTTTGTTAGGAGGTGTTATTATAATATCAGGTATAAGTTCAGATGATGATGTATCAATTACCGGTGGGCGTATATTGACGTATTGGGTACATGGACGTGACGTGGAGTAGCAGGTATACAAAGAGTATTGTTTATGTATAGAAACGTAACATCAATAAATTTTCCTCTTTTGATAGTACACACTTAGGTTCTTCTAATTATCATAACCAAAAAAAAAATAGTTTTTTTAAACGTACATCATTGTACTATAGTATTATTTTAAATAAGAAAATTTGTATCTTCAAAAAAAAATCAAAACGTAATAAAATTACAATTTACTATACATAAAACAAAATTTAAAAATTTGAGGACGGAGTATTTACGTGTTTTTTGAACGTTAACGCTCTGCTACATGTTATTCCCTGCACTTTCCACACCCGGGACGAGAGTTGAAAGTAGTGTGTAAACTTTGGAGATAAGCTAGAGTGCAGTGGAAGGATATAATATAGCGAGAGCAAAGTGGAAGCGGTTTAGTGTAACGGTGACCTTCATAAGAAGAACTTTCATTAGGGCCTTCACTCATTTCTAAGAAAATGTTAGTGAATCTTATCTTTACTTACATTTTGTAGTAGTGCTCTGCTTTTTCTTTGGAATTGGGTTGTCAGTATAGTGAGTTGCACTGCAGTCAGATGCGGTGAAGTTAGGTACTGTTTTCGCCGTCTCAGTTTTGGACGATCGTCCAATTGTCGGAGCGATATAACATGTGCGGTTTTTGCGCACAGAGATTTTGGACGATCTTCTAAATGTTGGAGCGATCTCGCATAGATGGATTATCACTGAGAGTTGAGTCTTTGCACTAACTAGGCAGTGGCGGACCTATTACGATATGTGATGTGACTATGAGGAATGGCAGTGGCGGACTCAGACTGGGTAACTATAATTTCTATATTTGTCAGGATTAATGATGGTAAATAAAAAGATTGAAGAAGAGTACAGCGTGTTAAAGAATAACGAAGATAAATATACTTTAATGCAAGAAAGGATTTTAATGATTGTCTTTGAATAAAAGTTAAACTTGAAAGAAAGAATAAATATCGAAAGAGTAAAGAGCTTGTAATAATTACAAAATAGAACTCTATGAAAGAGTCTAGTTAAACTTGTAGATTTTACCAAACAGCAGAATTTAAAGCGAACTCTGAATTCCAACTCAACAATGCGTATGGACTAACTAATAAAATGTGTTTTTATAACCTAAGTTTCTGCTGGTCATCGGTTTCTCTTCTGTCTTCTTGTTTGTCATTTTTTTATTTTTACATTATTTAAATAGAGCATTTAGATATAATTTAATGATTGAAGGAGGAGGGCGGAAGCCAGGTCACACACTCATCTCTTACATGGAGATGTGTGTCAGCTATAACTTGCGCATCTCCCCACTTTCTATAATTTATAGTTAGAAACAAATAAAACATCTACTTGAAGTATTTGCAGATACCGTATGTGGGTCAGTTTGAATTGTGTTTTTACTTCTAAAGTAGTTTAAACTGGTTCTCCACTCATAATTATTTCATTTTGCACACGGTCTCTTGTACCATGTGATTCGTTATGAGTGTAAAATTAGCACAGGGGTTCTTTTCAATACTTTCCTATACTACTTATCAGTTTTATATATTACATATGATCGTCCAAATTCATAACGTAACAAAGGGATACAATTTACAGTGAAATTTGGTCATTTAATTATTTTATTTATGAGAAATAGGTAAAGAGTAAATATTTTGTCAATTTTGAAAGCTAATAATATACCAATAACATATAGATCAGCCCAGGGTGTGCTTGTCTGGTAGCTAAATTGACTTAATGAATAAATTAATATATTATAAACACAAATACAAAATAAACTCGCGCCACAATTATTGGCTTCCAAACTTACAAACTACTAAAATTGTCTCTAAGCAATGGGAGGCAGGTCGGTTGAGTGGGCTTCGTTTCTGACCGGCAATCAGATCGGGTTCGATTCCCTATATCCTTCGTTTATTTTTAGTAGCTTTTTTTAAAAAAAATAAATAGGTATGTAAATCCTATACAGCGTGAAATCACAGTTGTGACTCGCTACCAGACAAGCACACCCTTGGCTTGATCTATATGTTATTCGTATATTATTAGCTTTCAAAATTGACGAGATATTTACTCTTTACTCATTTCTCATTGTTGACTCGTCTTGCGCCTTACCTATACACAATTATTTATCCTTGACCTGTATTTTAAAAACTTCAACTCCTAATATCGGGTAGATTTGGAAAATTGTGACCAGGCAATATGAGCACTACATTTTCGGCAGCAAATCAGCAGGATCAATCGTACAGGAAATCCATGCTTTGAATAATGGGGTTATTATTTGGGCTAATATTTTCATGCTGAATATCAAGTGATCACATTGATCCTCCTGAACACAGAGTTAGGGGTCGCCTATAAATGATTTCATCAAAGAATCTCCATTTTAAGGACCCTACCCCTACCCCTAACAATGTTATCAGATTAATGAGTGCTTAAAAATGCCTATCTTTAAAATGTGGCAAGTCATTAGAAACCCAATTAGACACATCGACCCTACAAATGACATCATTGTTGGACTTTCCCTTAAGTACTCACAAATAACCAAGTTTAATGTATTATTACTGTTTGCATTGATTGTATGTACAATTAGAAATTAGAATACACATATCCTTTCAAGAATTAGATTAAGAAACAGTCGATTCTTTACATAGTTAAATATGCTAAACAAAATGTTCAAATTGTTCAATAGAATGCTATAATAAAAACAAACATTTGCACATACATGTTTCAACCGATTTGTAAAATCTTCTCAGTCTGAAGTTATTTACATTAAGGTAGTATACATGCAGACCATAATGTACATTTTAAGAAAATGCGCTTTTAAATTTAACACCACATTTTGTTAGAACACATCATTCGACCGTATACATGCACACCACAAAATCTACATTAGGAGTACTAAATATCAAGGAGGTCTGGAAAATAATATTTACTCATATGGAGTTGCAAAAGCCCGCCAAGCTAATGGCAGATTTTAGCGTTAAGACCACCCCATGCAAGTGTGCTTATTCTTCTGCTACATTATACAATAAGCGCACTTTTTAGCCTAACCACGCATTCCAATCTGTATACATGCACTTGGAAATGTGTGGTAATAAGAACATAATGTACATTATAGACTGCATGTATACTACCTTATTGTTACAAAATTTAATTTCATACGATAATTGTATCTATCGCATAAAGTAAAATTTTATTAAATAATCGTATATTTTTTTAACCATTTGTGCGAATAATAATCGTTAGTACACAACAAAATAAAAGGCTTCCATAAAACGTTACATATACTTAACTGCCTAAATCACAACGCAGAATGAAGAATTTCAACCGCTTTAATGTATAAATTACTCTACAAGCATTCAAGCATTTATAAAAAATAAATATAAATTGTTAAGATTTAATTTTGTTTTTAGATATCTACCTACTTTTTTATTGCATAATTTATTACGGACACGGTTTGATGTGGTTAAATGTAACTGGATCTATGGCCACACATATCAGTATGATATCAGGTAAAACGTAAAAATCTGTGAAAGTATTTACTAAAGTATGTCCTTTCAATACAAGAGCTGTTTACAACCGTGATTGTTTTCAGATGCGTCAATCGATTGATATTTTCGAGGAGTGATTTAGTGATTCTTAAAATAGTTATTTTTCCATGACATCATGTATGGACGATCCCTATAGGTATGTGTGTATGCATATGTGGCTCACTTTCTATTCTCAATAATGTAACATCAGTAGAATACATTAAAGAATCAAAATGACTTACATATCGTTACTGAAGAAGCAAAGTTGCCGATCTGCAATTCTTGCTAATAGCAAAATTGCCGTTCTCCAATGCGCGCTAAAAGCAAAGTTGCCGTTCTCTATTTATTAGTAGTACGTATTAGTAATTAGTAACGTTACTAATGAATGGAGAACGGCACCTTTGCTTTTAGCGTGCGCTGGAGAACGGCAATTTTGCTGTTAGTGAGAATTGGAGATCGGCAACTTTGCTTCTTCAGTAACGATATCTCCATTTTTAGCTAAATTAAGAACACATTATCTACAAAAAATTTACATACTTATAATATCATGACTCTGAAATGACGTAAACATAGAACATTTTGCACTTTTAAAAAGGCAAATAAGTAGAACAATTTACACGTATTTCAAAAACATGCAAGTGAAACGTTTTGTAGTTTGTAGTTTTCAAAAAATCATAATTAATATTTAAATCATCTATCTAATTTAGTATTTTTTTACATAGCTCCTATTTGAGATATTGACTAGCGTCTCAAATTAGACAGTTTTCTGTTTCAGTTCAAATCAATGGCGAAAGCCATAATAAATCACAATCATATGAATACACATTTATTTATTATTTATTAATTAATATTAGTTCAGGTTCAATCGGATCTTTGTAAAATCGTAGTATTTCTGGATCAATCGTTCTCTGCTCAAATCAGTACGTCAGTCTGAAATGGCAGTCAAAATGGTACTCTCGGTAATCACTGTAATCATCATTATTGTTAGATAATTTTAGCTACTATTTTTACCAATATTCATAGAATTTATAATTATTTTATAAAATATTAAAATAATAATATTTTATATTTGATCTCATATTTCCCCGTAAAAACCATAGCATTAAACACAATAAATCTGCAACAGCTCCTTTTAATTTTAGGTTAAATTGGAATGGGTCATTCTAAATCATCACAGACGATATAACTTTAAACGTAGAATACCAAACACTGTTAATTACTTAAAAGAAAAGCTAGAAAATGAATAATAATAATTTAAATTTTTATTAAATTATTGCTTACTATTTTACACACTACAGCTAATTAAACTTTTACATATTACTACAAGCAAGCAGGCGTGCTTGGGTGAGCGGTTAGGACTGCAGACTGTAACGAAATTTACAGTCTCAG
Source organism: Dicyrtomina minuta (assembly GCA_949802685.1). NCBI lineage: Eukaryota > Metazoa > Arthropoda > Collembola > Symphypleona > Dicyrtomidae > Dicyrtomina > Dicyrtomina minuta. Next base: position 98,619,821 of record OX461808.1, on the reverse strand, counting down.
ACCCGGCTTCAATCCTCGGCCACTGCTAATCGTTTACGGCTCGGTGTTGTACGGTAAACGTCACTGGATGGTTGATTGAAACCCAATCTCCTTCGGTGCTCCTTAGTGACCACTACTTACTGTAGGGGCCTAGGGAATGAGACTCCTTTACTGTGGAGGAGGGGACGGGGATAGGTGAAAGGGTACAAAGACCGAGACGATCTAACGCGGTAGCCTCCTATTTCCTCACCCACAGTGACTGGTTGAGTCTGGTTGTATGAACTTCGGTTAAATCGACCCAATGAATAAATTAATAATTATTATTATATTATATTACTACAAGCAAAAGAGATAAAATACTAAAAGAGCTTTCATTTTACTGTATTCAGATTACCCGACTAATGCAAAGACACAATCAATAAAAACTTTGATAGCGTCTCTATAATTGTTCATAAAGGTATTTAATTTAATACACTTGCAAACGCCACTAACTATAAGTACGTAAACCCTGAACAAGAATGTAAAATGAAAGATCGAGTCTCACATTTTTAGGCGCACTACCATATAATATTTGAATAAATAGACCGGCGTACGATTAAAAAAAACCTCTCTGACCCGCGCATTATTAAATTAGTTATTTGGAAATAAAATAATGTAACTATACCTGGCTTAATTTTGCAATATTTTTATTGAAAGCATGGTCATGCTAAGTTAAGGTACGTTAAGATAAAAATAAAACTTGTACTCACGTACGATGATTATTTTTTATTTGTGTCAGCAATACACAGTAATAAAATTTTCATGAATATCTACGAAACTACATGTTGGGACAAGTTTTTAAGAATGCTCCAAAATTCTTCAAAAATTCAAAACATGTTATGATTAAATATAAATTTTGGAAAACTCCTATTTGATTAAATTCAAAAAAATACCATATACTTTTCAAAAATTTTTTTAAAACCCAGAAATTAAATTTTGCATATTCTTCTAGGGATCACAAACGTTTAAATGTTTTCAAAATCTGACAGGAATTAAAGGAGCTACAGCGTGGGGCGTGGAGAAGATTCAAGAAGAAATTTAATAAATAGTGTTTCTTAAAAATGCATTTTTTTTTAATTCCACGCGGGACAGATTTTGAAAACATTCTCCTTTGTTCAAAATTAATGGTGAAAGCGCATTAAATTCTGAGTAGAATAAATCTTACTTTATACCTGTATGTTCAAATAAACGGCCATTCTGCAATCAGCACGAAGAAACCATGTTTCGTCATTAACTCCATGATAAAAAATTACTCATGTGATTTTTTGCACGCAAACAGTCATATCAATTGTTCTCATATTTTGCACTGAAGCTCATCCGTATGTTTGTATTTTGGTGCATTCTTAAAAACTTGAACTTGTCCCAACATATAATTTTTCCGTTATTCATGAAAATATTTCCAGTGTGCAACCTTTTCCCTTTGGAACGTATTTTATTTTGTAATGGAATAGGTCATCAAAAAATGAGGAATTATTTACACGATAATTGTTATGCCTTCACCTATGTAGATAATAATTTATCCATTGCTGAAGATTCCAAAAGCCATTACCTTAAGTTGGAACAACCAATCAGCTCACTGAGGAGTCTGAGGAGTAAACGAAGATTGTGACAAAACTATCTGCAGACTGTAGGGGATGATCCCTATTATGTCAACCTTCATGCATCTTTTGCTATAGAGAGCTAAAGAAAAATCTTTGGCTAGATTCATGTTTAGTTTTTATTTACCAAGATAAATGCATTGCATACAACACTAATATTGAAGTGGCTAATTTCAGTTTTATTAGTTGTTACGGCCATGTAGTAGACGCATGGAGGCAGGATCATACTCCGCTTGTTCTTTCATTTATCGACTAACAACAAGTATGACTTTAGCTTCAGCGTTCGACACACTTAGGTAATTGTAATTATTTTATACCTTTTAAACTTAGTTGCGATCCATATTACCTATGGAAATTTTCCCGTGGCAATATCTACATATTTTTGTAACTCTGCTGTTGTGCATTGTTTGCTGTTGGAAGCGCATGGTACCGTATTTATTAGTTAATTAATTAATTAATTGTAATTCTCAGTTATTTAGGAATATAGTTAACATCGTAAGTGTATTTTACAAATACAGATAGCTGGATTAGTAACAAGGTCAATACTTAAAAATTTTAAGAAATAAAAATAGTTTTGTGTTTTAGCTTTTCGCGATCGATCGTTCGATGTAGAAATTATTATTTCTTTGAGTAAAGTAGTAGGAAAAGAACATTGTATAGAGAAGAATAATAGTACAGTTGCAAATTTTAAATTTTAAATACTTAACTACAATATTATGTTATTTTATTGCTTACATTCGTATTTCATTTTACGCATCATAGATTACCCACGCTGTCTCGGAGAAGCAAGCAAAAACCTGTGAACGCAAGTTGTAATGCATCTGTCTGTAGCTTCCAGCAAACACCAAACTGTAGTTTTCTTATCTACAGTAGTTTATATGGTAAGGCGTATTTTATTCGCATTTTCTTAAAAAGTATTAATTTATTATTATTTTTGAGTTTTAGTTGGTAATATTTTTATCGAATTTTCATGAAACTTTAATTTTTTAAATTCAGAAAACTATATCTGCAAACTTCAGGTTTTTTCAAAATTGTAAACAGATTTAATTTCAGAAATCACTCATTTATCTACTGTAATAATTACAAAATTTGAAACTATTTACAATATAATTTTCAAAAAACAAAAAAACTACAAACATCCTGAAAAAAACACTTTAGATATAGTGTTAGATTACTTTTTGCAATGAAGTTTTATATAAATTATTAAATATTATTATTAGGAGAGTATTGTTTTGAATACTGAGCTGTGAAGCTATTGCGATTGTGCAACAACAGCAAACAGTGGTTGTAGGATTATTCCTACCCGGACTGTATCGTGTATGTGTCGTGCATCTTTGCAGGGTAGGATGAATCTGGTCCAGTCTGAAGTTCTAACTGCGCAAAAAAAGTCGGCCCCTTGTAATCTTTTATAGACGCACCAATTGATAAGATGCAGCGGACATAATTAAAGTTGTTAATAAATGCAACTCCTCGAATATCCAAGATTCATAGTCCTTCCGCGAGAGTTCAAATGACCATTGTAGTTTATAAGAGTGCTACTACAACACTGAATACTGCAAACGTACTCATTAAAATATCTTCAGTAAATAGTTGGTTCTTACAATTTTGCTAATATCTATTACACGTGTTCGGCTTTCTTAAACATATTTCACAAATGAAAATGGTAATGGTATGTTGCAACACGTTTGTTTTTGTCAAAAACCATTTGAAAAATAAAAGCGTAGTTGCTGTGACCTGCTAATTTAATGAGTCACAACAATGTCACATTAAATTGCGCATTGAACGGTTTTAAGAATTCTAATATTCAGATGCAAAAGCTGCAATTTGAAAAGCAGCGTATAAGGAAGTCTGAAACTATAAAATGATTTTATAAACATTGCTATTTTCACGTATTGCTTGACTGCAGCGTAAGTCGAGTAAAGGCAATTTTTCTTATTTCTTCATATTTCTCAAACAGATAATGCTTGTATTCTTTTGTATGTTATAAATTATGAATTTATTATTTTATATTTACTTGCGAGGGAGAATGTACAGAGGTGATCACTCCGAATCAGACCCACGCAATTATTTTTGGAATGAGCATTACAAAAAAAATGTAGAGTAGCGCAAATATCAATTCAGAATGAACCTTTTCATTTCCTACACGATTTTTTGAATACATAGATGTTCTTATGATAATTAAGTCGACGCTGATTTTGATAAAATTTGAAGTTTTTTTATAGTTGTAATATTATCTAAAACGTATATAGTTACAGAGATTTTGAAAATTAGATTTTTAAAAAAGTTTTAAAAAAATACAATATTTTAAAAGAATTTCAAAATTAAGAGTCCTACATTCTTCAAAAAAATATAGTTCGAATTTTAAAAATCCCATTTGCTTTTACGGTAATGCTATAAAGATAAAGAAACTTTTTTGAAAATTGGGTGAAAATTTAAGAAAATACAAGGTTACAAAAAAATCAAAAATTGTCCCATGAAGTGTTTAAAGAAATGTAAGGCATATTTGCACTACTCTGCTTTTTTTACATGCTATTTAAAAAACAATGTGTGGGGCTGTTTGACATGATCACGTCTGCTCATTCCCACGTTAGTAAAATTCAATTATGTAGAAGCTTATTATTTTATTTAAAGTTAAAATGGATGTAATAATTGCATTCATTGCAGAAGATATTTACTTAACATAAATTTTGCATTACTTTTTAATAATTAGCACAAATGGCAAACAATACATAGCCAATGATAATAAAATAAATAATTTTGGATCATAGGCATAGGCATAGGCAATCAGATCCATGCGCAGGATGCAGCATGGTTTCACGTCTCTATGCATAAATCATTCTGAAAATCCTGTCTACAATATAAAATGTTTAAATGCGTATTTCTCGTTATACCTATAACGTGAACAGTATATACAGTTATTGAACGACTATTTACAGGGCATGAACAGTTTGTAAAGAAGCTTTCTGTAGGCTATGAAATGTCATTGTCATCAACTCACATGATATACTTATATTCTTGACATTTACGTAAAAGCGATTGGTTCGTAGCGTCGACAATTGGTTAATTTAACCTCTTGTTTCGTAAATATGTTTTAATGTACTGTGAAACTAATCAAATTTTTCTGTTTGTTGGCTCTTTTATTATATTATTTTGTATCTACAAAATATGAGATGAATTTGACAACTATAATATCTTGATCTATTGGATCAAGTGGTGTGAGTTCGTACAGCATTGGTTTTCCTTTACCCAAATTTACATTTTGGGCTTATCCAGGTGAATATTGTAGCATATTGTACACTTCTTGCATTGTAGTTGGTGATGTTGAAGGCAAGCGTATGTCAGCGAAAACACTTACTTGAAAATTTTGCAAACTTGCAATATAACTTTTAGTCGAGTTGTACATCAGCTTTGATTGTAGAGATGCTGAAAAATTGTTTGCGTTAACTTCAAGCTCTGCAAACGTTCAAGTTTGCAATAAGAATTGAATTAAATATTTAAGACAAAAGCTAACTCCGCTGAAACGGCATTTATTGTTAGTCCTTTTTTATCCGTTGTAAAAATTTGACTTTGCTACACGTTATAAACTCGTGTGTACTTGTCATTATTTATTTTCTTAATTGTAAAATGGCATCATGGAGTAAAGCGTTGCGTTGTAGGTATAAAACTTTCAACCCTGCTCATTAAAATAATTGCCAACTTTTAAGCATATATATTGTATGATGTACATATACTATAAATTACCATAATCTTTACATCTACGCTTACACCTAAAAGCTCAGGTGTTGTTCTTGTATACCTTTACCTTTAAATTATTGTAATAAGCTACATAAGATTCCTATTTGTTTTTTAATTTGTTTGTTCTATTCTGCTGTCATAGTAATAATTATTATAATTAGAGCTTTTTAAGTTAGTATTAACGTATGTATGGGTTGTATATATAATTAAAATAACTACCTTGTTCTTTACAAATTACAAAAAGAACAGTCACAAATGACTGCTTAAATATTCAAATTTTCTTAAAAAATCTGAACACTGTTTACAATAATGAAATTGAAATAACATGACCCCTTTGAAAGTCTCACAACAAGCTGCTTTTATAAACTTTTGTAAAAAGTTCACAGTCTGGAGCTATTGCAATTATTTAAAATTATCATTTATTTTGGGCCGGTTTTAATTAAAACGCTATATTAAAATTTCAAATCAGTAGCGAAGCATGTTGACAGTATTCATTACCTACGCGACATCGTGTATGTAAGTACCTAAATATTATGCATAACCTTTAATTTGTTGCTACATATTATAAAGCATACTACAACGTAACTACACCTTTGGAACAGGGGTAAATTTATTCACAGATTATTCACTTAAGTAACATGAATTCATTCTTGTTGACCCTTGGGAACGTGGATAAATTACATAGTACAAAAATCGGAAATTTTTAACCCCCCTTTTTTTGGTATGTTCGCCTATGTAAAAGGATAGGCAACTTAAACCCGTACCCCCCCCCCCTTCCCTCGGCGTACCAAGTAATTTATGGACGCTCCTCTGTCGGACACAGTATACTAAGTAGGTACAATTTTTATATATAGAATTTTTATGCTTCATACATTATTAAAACATTCTCTGCTTTATCATGAGGAAACGAAAAGGGCACAACCCTATATCTGTAGCTAAATGGCTATGTATTATGTAATTATAGCTACTGAACAGAAAAGATAAGAAGGTTATAACGAATATCATCTCTTCTCTGCTAGTCACAGATGCACAGATCCGAGGGTGGAACTATATTTATGATTAGTTTTTTTTGTCAACGCATGTGTTTAACTAGGGAGAAAATATACTGCACACAGCACTCATGACTCATATTAAGGAGACTAGTGTCTGTGGAACTGCGACTTAAAGACGACAAATTCAGTCATTGCATTGCATTGGAGTCAAGAGTCAAGATTAATCCCCTGCTTATTTTTTTGTTTTTCGTATATACCTCTGATTGTTCAGGAGACGAAGACGGAGACGCAGACTTTGGTAATAATTATATTACACTTTTAAAACAAATTGCATACCGTGTTTTCTAAAGAAATTATTCATTTCGGGCACCTGCGAATTAACGTAACTTCGCTATTGTTTACTATTTAAATACACATGAAGTTGATGAAACAGTAACAAACCAGTGCGATAAATATTAATTTATGTAGAAAATAAAAACCATTAGGATCTCACCCTTGGCATTGAAGTTACTTTGAGTGAGTAATGTAACTATTGTCATTTTTGTGTTTTAAAATACATGTATTTTCGTTTTACACATTAAGTTTTCCACGCTGTTCTGTTCTGGAGAAGCATGAGCTAGCTGCAGTTGTCGGATGCAGCTACATATAATTAAAGACACAGTAAGAACAAAACACATCCTTCACAACGTATGTATGAAATTTTACAAATATTGCGTTACGTTTTTTAAATTAACGGTTGTAAAAATATTACTATACGATTATTATTATTAATACAATCCTATTCGCTGTATTTTTCCAACTTTTTATATCTTGTATTCTATGTATTTTAATTTTTGTGGGAGACATATATTATGTAATCAACGTTTCAAAAATTTTAATACACGTTATTAAAAACTTAAATTAACTTAATTAGGTGAGAGACTCACATGCACGGATGAAATGTGTAAAGTAGTATTAAGAGTAGAAAGAAAAAGAAAAAGAATGTAGTTCATGGTCTTATGGCTGATAGTCTTTATTCAAAATGTAATAACAAGCAATTATGCATTAACTTATATTACGTCTTATTTACTCAAAAATAGGACCCTTTGTCATGTTCTCCAAGAGAAAGTCCTGGTTAAATTCCTGACGTCCAGTACATAAAGAAAAGGCAGAGGACCTATTGAAGAGCAACTCAAAATGCTAGAGTCAGTTGCATAGGGCGTGGGCGTGGGATAACATTAGTGTTTAATGTATGGTTTTTTATTTAAGATAATTAAGTAGGATATTATGTGCTCCGTAGGAGTTTTCAATTTATATAAGTTGCTAAGTCATTTCGAGACTATCCAAGGTAACACAGCAGTAAATGAGTATAATGTATGTTTATGGTGTAGTTTGTGGATATGAACTAAAATTATATGAACTTAACAGAGGTAAGAAAAAACTATTGTAAAGTGTCAGATAAACCAATCAACAAATTGTTTCAATTTCCACATAGTTTCTAAGAACTTCCATTAGAATCAGTAGAAAGTTTTTTTTACTACATCTTGTAAGCTTTTTAACATTTTACAAAGACAACAAGCGTTTTTTTTAAAGCAGTAGCCGACAGCTTGCAGCAAAGTTACTAAATATTGCTTAATCTTCAATCTCTCGATTTAAAACAGAGAAATGAAAAGGCAATATGGAAAAAGAAAGAAAAGCGCATCTAGGGTCATTCATGACTGCGATGGATGACACTAAAAGAGAGGTTATAATTAACGTAACTATAAAAAATCAATTTAAAGCTTATCTTGCTTTTTAGAATTACTATACAAATCTATAACAACCCTTTACACCCAAAGCAAGTTTTCAACTATTTGTTACGATTACTACATACAACTAGGATAGTATTATAAACAACATAGTATTTGGATAGTACCTATAAGCAAGCATTTTTGCAAAGGTCTTTGTTAGCGTTCCTGGACTTGGAGCCAACTAACTATCATGTTGTAAACATATTACGAAAATGGAAGTGTTCGCGTGATGTTGCATGCATTTGCACGCAAGTTTTTTCGTTATTAACTGCCTCATCTAACCATTTAAACATATTACTTTCATAACGTGAATTAGTTTTTTTTTGTTTTGTTTAACAACAACAAGCATATAACCAAAGCTGTAGGTCACAGTCAACAACAAATTTAACACCAAACTGCCTTACGAACCAGTAAGTCATTTCATTCCAAATTTTGGGTTCTTGCTGTTTTCATTCTTTGGTGTAATACAGAAACAGCACTGTGTCGTTTGCATGTTCAATTCCCAACTAATGAGTAGTAAAATCTTTTCTTGCCATAAAAACGCCTATTTTAAATACCTCATTTTTCTAATAATGGCTTTTAAAATTTGAGGCGTAGGACAATATCATATTACCCACGTCATAGTTTATTCTTGAATAATAATTATGCAATATAAACTATTATGAAACCTTATTAGAAATAATTTCGTTGAGGGTGAATTCGTTAAGTTTGAGAGCCGTCGTAATTTGCTGGTTGATCGCCAAATCCTTCCTAATTAATAGGCTAAGGAAGAATGAGTGTGTATTACAAGGGAATTCCTTTTCCTTCGTTTAATTCCCTGAAGGGCCCCGGTACTTTTTCCAACATTCCTTTGACTTGCTGACCTTTTGTGGGGATTTCAAATGAAAGCGGGATGTCGCCCCTGACTTTCATTCAAAAATTTGATGGAAGTTCATCCGAAGCAGTTAACTGTTCACTCAGACTAGGCCTAATGCTGTAAAGTGTTTCTTTACCCACGCCGTGATGTAAATTCATGTTCTTTTGGACATAGTTTCCACTGATACAGTTTACCGTAGTTGGGTTTGGTAATATTTAAACTATAAATATTTTCATCGAAATATACTTTTAATAAAATTTAATATTCTTACAACTTGTTTGGCTGCAACATAACGTTGGGTCAAACATATTTCTCTGGTGAATACAAATCTTGATTGCATTGATTTTTATGTTACAAGCCCCATAATAATTACTTTATACCATATATTTACGTACAAAATTTAGTTTTATTCACACCTTCTGTATTTTGAAATTTCTGGGAATATTTTTCCTTTTATTTTTGATTCCAACATAAAGTTGAGTCGAAGATATTTCTCTGCCAAATAAAAACCATTTTTATAATCTTTTGTTGGTTGTAAAATTACCTATAGCGTAGTATAGTGGAAATTTAGTAGTACCTACCTACTTTCTTTTTGTTTTGGTTGATTGTATGTAAAATTATAAATTATAATGCACATTATATTTGTCCAAACAGTAGGTCCAGGAACAACCGTTATTTATATTGTTAAATATGTTAATTAAAAATTAAAATGTAGAATCGTGTACGATAATAAAAATAATAATTTACAGAAAAATATTTTAACAGCTTTGTTAAATCTTCTGTCTTGACTCAGTTTTATTCCAAGCTGAAAAGGTACCTTTGGGTTTTTGCATACACATCCGACTCAATCTCAAATATTGCAAATACGTCTAATATGTACACAGGATACGGCTTTAAGAACTAACAATTCTCAGCTTCGCTGGGAGTTATTATTCTACATAAAATACATACTTAATAAGTCACAATACCACATTTAGTACAAGCCTACTTTTAAATACAACAACCGAAAATGTCCTCCAATTAAATTTCAAGAAATTTGATTTTTTCAAATTGGCGTGCGTTGTGATCATACCAATATCTGAAAACTAATTTCCTAGTTTTTGAAAATGCAAATACTTTAATGTTTTTCAAAATGTCCTTTCTGCTGCAGGAAAATTTAAAAAAACTGGTTTCTGCTGGCTTGTAGAATAATTAATTTTTTGAATTTGCCAAAACTCAGGGAAGGCCCTACAGTTCCTACGATTTTTATCCGATTTTCAAAACGCTTAAAATTTTTTGATACCTAGAATGCTATCGAAAAGTAATTCTGGGTTTTTGAAAACTAAACAAATCAAGCTGGGATTGATTATGTGCACTCCAAAAAGAGATTTTTCTTTCACACATTTTTAATAAAATAATACAAAATAGAATTTTTAAAAAACAAGCAGTTATTTGTTATTTTGCAGATGTTAGTCCAGCCACAACCACAACACGTTCCAAAATTTATCGAAATTTAATAAAAACTGTGGAAGCTGCAGTATTTTTGTGTTTTGATTACGGACGGATAAATGCTCCACTGGCCACTGATAATGTGTCATGCATAAACTTGCAATATTTATCACACTATATATTGCTAATTTAACTTACAAGGGAGCCACGCCAAGTGGTACACCCAGATTTCTAAATTACCTGTTTCTGTTGGCTACATTTAAATAGTACAAAACCAAAGTAATCCGACTGCATTTTGCGTTGTTTGGTCACAGTGGCCCGCCAAAGTTTAAAACAATTCAATTTTTAATATTTTGCCAGCCACCCTGGCCTGGTACTTCTATTATAGTTCTCATCCGACTTTGATGAAAGTTTTTTTCTTACGCTTTTTTCTAAAAAGAAATTTCAGTATATAAAAACGATGTATAAAAATTGGGCCTCAAACATTTATATTGTTTGGATTTTGTCAAAACAAAATTAAAATTTTCGAATTTTTCAAAATTATTAAAAAAATTTCCTTTCTGTGATCTTGACCTAATTAGGAATTATCTGATATTTTAATTGAAGAATTTACAACTCTGAAATATCGTGTGCGTTATTAAAATATATATATAAATATTATTGCATTACAGTCTTTGGTTTGGTCTTTATTATATGTACTTATACTATGTTGTATGTATATTGTATATAGAGGAATACACATTGCGAAATAGCCCTTTTAAGGTCCTTTTGCATGTAGTTACATTCCAGCCTTCAGTATCCTTAAACCCCCTTATGAAAATATCTGAATAAAAAAGATGAATGTACCTAATAAACATACATAAAGTGTTTATTTTTTTAATTGGTATATGATTTTATATAGCCTTATGACATGTGTCCGAATACAATCATAATATCATAATATAAATAGAAAAATCCAGTGACATGTATTCATGTTTCCCCTGTAGGACGGAGGACATAATGCACTAGATGTAATTCTTGTAGATAGAATTTTTACACTTCTTACAATATTAAAACATATTACGAGAAGGAAAGGACGAAGATGCAACACTGTCTCTAGATGTAGGACCATGACTATTAGTATAGCACTATATAGCTACTAATAGAAAAGATAAGTATATAAGAAACATCATCTCGTCCGCTCGAGACTGCGGAGACAGATACAGATCCGAGGCTGGACCTGGGTTCATGTTCAGTATTTTTGTCAATGCGTGTTTAAATAGGGAAATATTTACGTTGCACACTGCACTTGACTACAGTACTGCACTCCTATTGAAGAAACTCGTCTCATCGTCAGTGGAATTGTGGACTTAAAGAAGACGCATTCAGTCAAATTCAAAATCACTCCCCTTAATTTTTCCTTTTTGTTTCGTTTATGGTTCTGACTATTCAGAAGAAGCAGCAGGCTTTGAAATACAATAAATTATTCTACACATTTTTAAATACTTAGTTGCATAATGTGGTATCTCCAGAATTATGTAATGGTTTTGATTGCCTTTTAAAGCAATTAAAATTAGAACAGTTTTCCTAAAGCAAGTCTCAATAAAATAAAACCTATGGTTATTATTTAAAAAACAAAGTATTTTATGAATTCTCATTTATATTTGCATAATTTGTATAATAATATGCATTACCAGAGTTAATAATCTCGTGGATTTACTTTTGTGGCATTAATCTAATTAAGAATTAAATATTTAAATTGAGGATTCAAATTGTTAAATAGCGTTTTGAATGTCTTTGCATGTAAATTTCAGTTTTAATATCCTTAATAATCGTCATGTAAATATATGAGAAAAAAAGAATCTACAAATACAAATAGAAAAATCCAATGACATGCATTCATGCTTGCCCTGTAGGACAGAGGACAAAATACACTGGGTGCAATTCTTATAGATTGAATATTTACTCTTCTTACATTATTACCACATATTATCAGGAGGGTATACGACAACGCTGCAACACTGTCTGTAGATGTAGATGTAGATGCATGACTATAATAACCAAACTACTACTAACTATAATAATAGAAAAGATAAGAATGCTATGTAAGAAATATCATCCCTCCCTTCTGCCGTCTGCCAGAGACTGGAGACTGGAGAAAGATCCGAGGTTGGAACTGGGTTCATGCTCAGTATTATTGTCAACTCGTGTTTAAATAGGAAACTATTTGCGCTGCACACTGCACTTGGCTGCAGTACTGCAACTACTGCACTCCTATTTAAGGAACTCGTTTCAGTGGAATTGTGGACTTGAAAAAGAAGCATACAATCAAGATCACTCCCCTACCTATTTTTTTCATTTTCTTATTGTCTATGCTTTCGACTCCGACTGTTTCAGCAGACGGAGACTTTGGTAATAATTAATAATTATTATTGTACACTTTTTTTTAAATTTAATTTTGCCCCGTGTTATTTACAGAATTGTATCATTTCGAACATTTACGAATTATATGTTTAATTTCGGTATTGTTTTTTAGTGTTTACTATTTTAAGTATAGGCTGATTTAATAACTAATTTGGAATAGCTTGAAGTTATTTAGGAAGGCATTATTTAAACAGCATTGGGTGAAAAAAGTATTGCATATTAAAGTATTGTTTGAATTTTATACATGCATATCGTTGAAGAAGTAATAATCCAATACGTTAAATACTATTTTATGTAGAAAACAAAAAGCGAAAAAGGGCCTCACCCTATTGGCATTGCAGTTGCCGTCTGACTAGTGAGTATTGAAGTAAAAGCAATATAATTATAGAGTATAGTCAGTATAGAGTAATTATACGGAGCGTAGATGTAACTTTTATGCTAAAAATGTTTAAAATATAGATTGTTTTTTCCCCCAGAGAAGAGCAGAGCGTCCCTACCCTACAAACAACAAGCAACAAGTCCCGCAGTGGATTGTGTGGATAGCACAACATAAGAAATAATATGTAATGCTGCATACGACACCGTAACACACTTTTCTTATATTACGCATCCAGTTTTCCTCTATCTCTTCCTGATCTGGAGAAGTAAATAAGCAGAGGAGGGAACGCATTAATTTGTAATGAAGCTGCAGTTGTCGTAAGAAGGACTGGATGGAGTGGGTGAGTATACCATTCTATTTTCTGTTTTGTTCCTACTTAATAAATTATTTATATATCTTATTAGGTATATATTTTGTGGGACATGTGCAGTATGTCTCAAAACGTTAAACTCACAATAGTTAATCGGATAGACCTGAATAGTCATTTAAACAAAGCGTCCAATTAATTAACATGGGCAATTTAATTTTTTCAAAAAAATATTTTAGCGAGCAAAGATGTCCATTCGACACAAGTTCTTAAGCCATTCCTACTTTTTTGACATGCTCTTTTCAAAAAAAAATTTGGCGTGGAAATTTGAACTTATAGGTTGTGACCATTTCCTCGTTAGTAAAGTAATAAATACAATATTTCTACCTAATTTTTGGCAGTTAATGTTTATGATACTTGTGGTAAAGAGAACTTTTATCATGGAAAATGAAATTGATTTTATTTTAGACATTAAAGTACCATAAACACATTTTATTTCCAGAAAAGTATTTTGCAGTTGCTAGTTTGTCAGCTGCGTGGTTGTACACATTTGCTACCGGACATTTTCTACCCGGAATTTTGCCACCTAGACATTTGCTGTCCAGTACCAAACTCTAGGCATTTGCCACCCAAAGCCAACGTAATAAATGCAAGTAAGCGCTCGGCAGAAATAATGCGAAATAACGATGTAACTGCGTCTTAATAATTAATTACATGCAAGTAAGTTTGTAAGAGTATCAGTTGTACCAAAGTTTAGTTAATTATCATTTTTAGGTAACAAAAATCTGGGCAAATTTGTATGCAGCGAATGTCCTTATACAGTTTTTATGCTTTCTCATTATTGTAATTTATGTGAATTACATATCACATTTCCTGATTACGTGCACGAATACGTTTTAAAAATTCATACTTGCCATTTTATATTTCACAACATCCTATAATTATTTTACTTAATGGGTGTATTTCATTAGCAAACAAGTTACCAGTATTTTGTGAAACCTTTCTAAAATTAAATAATTAGCAACAAAAAGTAGTAGTAGAAGTAGTAGTAGTAGTATGGCAATGGCACTATTGCGTTTCCGGGCCTTGCCCAAACACAGTGCATTTGCTATGTGAATCCAGGCACGTGAGACAGAACATTGGAAGTTCCGCTCGCTGAGCCAGATTACAACTTTAGACTATACTATAGTCTTTATGTTGACCTTGCTATAGATATAATACTAAACAACGTATGTACTATATGCGGTCCTGCATTATACTGGTGGCAACCAGATATGGTTAACTGTTATAAGGCCTCCGAGACAACAGACATCTAGCAACACCGTCAGTACCAATAGGCGGAGTCTTTAGGGCTGTATCCGGTTTACCATTCCTATATGATGAGCCTATCCTTATGACGAGTGTCTTATTGTGCATACTGGGGAGCGTCAGGTTCAGAGACGAGAGAACGCACGTGATCAGCATTTGATACAGAGAGAATGGGGACAGAGTGCATCACCCCGGGACCACACGGCAATTGAGTAGAATCATCATATTACGTCTGATGATCGAATCACTCAACAGCTGTCCCCATTCCTCCATCAACCCTCTACCGACCACACGCCCTCCCATCGTCTCCCCCTGTCCACTCCCAACCTCAGCTACGGGACCACACAGTAGGATTTTCATCCTCTACTGAATTTAGATAAAGTGGAGCAAACGCGCGGGGTATAGTTGGCGTTGGATATTCAATACGTTGGCAATTTTGAAAATAACGTTAAATGGCCGCATCAATTTGGTCAGTTGTGAGAGCGATACATGGAGACTGGAGCGGCTAAGAACAGAGTTAATTCGCATTCTTTTATAATTGGAAATGTAGGTAATAAAGTTTGACACGTACAATTTTTACGATGGCCAGTTATTATTAAATATCAGTAGTTATATAATAAAACTACAAGGATGATTTTGATTAAAACAAAAAACAAAACTAATATGGTAGTAATAAATTTAGATCTAAATGGTGAAATGACTGTTTCTCTCAAATATCTGTTGACTCAAAAAATGTGTACGTTTTGGGGCTGACCACTTCATTGGGCTTTCAAGACATCCTTAAGGGAATAACTAGACTGCATACGTCGCATCATAGCAAAAAAGAAACCCCCGGGAGTAGGAAAAGAGGGCAAATGAACAGTAGTTGTGCGGTTAGAAAGTAATAAGTCTAATTTTTCAATATCGAAATAGAATGGATTTTGATCGGTAAAACTAATATTAGTGGGTTTATCTAACATTTAATGGGATAAAGGTCTTAGATAACCGAGATACCGGTCGTTTTGTTGCATGTACAGAACTAGATGATCTAAAATACAAGTTTTCATAGATTGGAACATATTATCTTTACTTAATGTGCATGCAAAAACAACAATGGCACCATCTGATAAACGGGCTGAGTAAAACTGCTGTCTAAATATGGTTCAGATAGCGAGAGAGGGCAAACCAGCTCCATCTAGATATTGTAGCATTGTAAGCTGTCTTTGGTTGGCTTTGCAAACCTCAAGGTTAAATAATTGTATATTGTACTGAATTTTTTGATCTACTATTTCGTATAAAAAATAAAATCTACTATAAATTTAAATACTAGGTACACGGGTTGTTAGCGTATGTTGACGCGCTGCATCTACGTGAGGAAGGACGTCGTTCTCCTGAATTTCATCTGCATAGGATATAGTCTGCCGTTTTTTGCGTTTCAGATGTCTAGTGGTCAAGTTTTGCAGATTCTCAGTGCCGAAAATGTGAAATTCAATACGATTATATCTTAACTGAGAGATAAAATTACCTTGTGTTGAAAACCCAACAGTGATATTACACTAAGTAGTGAATTAAATTTCACTTGATGCCATCTCAGCTTCAAAACAAATCAAACGTCTACTAGAGTATATAAAATCAGTTTGCAGATACTCTTTAAGTCTACATTGATTCACCTGCTAAGGCTTCCCAATTATGTATACTCGTTAGGACGGGTATTCGCCCTTCTGATAAATTAAGGCTTTGATAAGTGAGGTCGAAGCTTGTATAGTATCACCTGTGTTGCGAGCTACAGACACTGTACTATAATAGTAATTAATAATGGTTTGTGTAACATGGTATGAATACAACCATTGTAATGGTATTTTATTTTTTGTACCCAATTGTTCTTAAATATGTAGGTATTTTGGCCAGCAATTAAAAAAATAATAGGAGTAGGAAAGAACTAACAACACTTAACCTTGACAAATAAGGAAAAACAATTAATTTACAAATAATCTAAAACTCAAAAAGAACTGACTAGGCGAGGTGAGCTGTGAAGAACGAAACAGAAAAAAAAATAAAATGAGAGTAGTTTTAGTTATAAAATTTAAACAGATCGAGTTTCCAGACTCCATTTGGTCTTAGGATGAGAGCGTCATATAGACTGCTCATGTGTGTCAAGAAAATCTTAATAATTTGAATTTTTAAATCAAAAAAGTACAAGTGTTTCAGTAGTGCATAATAGGCGTTTTTATAAAAGAGAGCAATTAAAGTATCACACTTCTGTAAATCAACAAAAACATGATTTCGTTTTACTCTAATTTGATAGATAAAAGGAGTTGCCTAATCGGGTAAAAGAGTTATAAAAACTATAAAAATCAGTTATGGAAAAATACAGAAATAAAATAATAGAATCGGTTAAAGAACGCTGGCGAACGGAATGACCTGATTGTCTTGACTGATCCATGATTGGACAAATGATTAATAAGACCTAATCATTTTATCGCCAAATTCGCCAAATCTAAAACTAAACAGGTTGCGGAAATAGAAAAATGTAATAACATGTATTAACAGTTGTGTCTGCCTGAGAAATTAAGTCGAGTGTGGGACTTGCAAGTCAAGAACCCGACTGTTTGCAATTAAGTTAGGAATTTAGATTATCGATACAATTTCAAAGTTGAAATTTATCCTTGTCGTGACGACGATGCTTTTGTCTGAGGTATAACATGATCCCTGTCTAGCAGAGCAGTTACGTAGAACTGAACTAAATTTGTTATAGTATTACTGGTTGAAATAAATTTTACTACAGTAGGGACTATAAAAAAATTGGTAACAGTGACACCAACTCTAACATTAATAAGTTTAGTGTCTGAGGCATAGTAGCCGGAGCTAGTATTACGTAAATAATTGCGGGTTGTTTATCGTTTAGATTTTTTTATATTGAAACAAACTTGTGGAGAAACTGGTATCAATCCATGAAAACGTGTACGTTAAATAGTGAAAAGACGATGTGCTTAGGCTGTTTCATTTTACTGTTTTGATGCATTCGTATGCTCGGTAAGTAATGGTTTAAGTTAAGTTACCGTGAAAGACGGATATCACCTAATTTTTGGGTCCCTCCGACAAATTGATGGAATAATTGAGTCGGTCAATGATTGTGTGGCATAGAAAAAGAGGTACTTTGTGTAAAAATTTGGATAATTGTTGAATTTCCAAAGGTGTGGGTACTTTGGAAATGGCTTGGTCATAGTTGACGTCCTAAGGGGCGATCCAAGGAGTCAGTATTTTGTCAGCATGGATTGAGGAATGTAGTATGCATGAAGCGAGAAAGAGGGGCAGTAAAGAAGACAGAAGCTATAAAAAAATTATTGTTTATAATTTGAAAGTAGAGATATTGAAATCGGTCATGATGTCTGTAGCTAAAAGTGAGCAATTTAATCTGATTTTATCACAAAGAGAATAAGCAGAAAAAGGATAGTACTAGACTTTGCAGTTTAATAAAGCAATTTAAATTTTATTTTAAGCTCGGTAAATAATAGGGGTACTTGATTTACAAGCAAAAAATGCAATTATCTCGTATTCATGTATGTGATGACATTTATTAATGAAAACTGTTGAAATGTTAAATAAAAAATTGGGAATTCAGTCGGGTTTCTTAGTAAACTTAGTTAAAAAAGAACTAGAAGTATCGGCATTTAAAAAATTGAAATTCAAAGATAAATAATCAGTGGCTTTTTGGAGTTCATTTTGTTGCCGAATGGGTCCAGTGTGATGTTAATATTGTAAACAAGAATCGCAAAAGTAAGGAGTATGTTGGTGAGTTCGAATTTTAGGTGATTTTGAATTAACAAAGTCTAGTATATCACGAAAAATAAAAAACAGATGAAATGTTGCAGACATGCGTTCATACATAAGAGTATTTTTAGCCGTATTACAAAAAATAGCTGAGCAAGTCTGTTTTTGGTTTTTAACAAGATTTAACATATTTAATTGTAAACAAGTTGTACGATCCGGTTAAAAAAACATGTAATAGGCTCCATTGCAAGGCCCAAGCAAGATCAAATATGATAATTATTCCAGAGGAATAATCCTACTTCTGTATGTAAATTTCCTGTACTTAAATGAAAGAGTTTAGGATCGATTGAAGGAATACTCATATGAGTACAATTACCTAATATGTGACGTTCAGGGATTGAAAAGAAATAATTTAAATGAGTTCAACTTGTATTGGTGACTTAATAAAGAGAGAGCTGCGACTCATAATAGGAAGCATAGGGTTTGGTACGGAGGAGCTGTAATTGTATGCCTGTAGGGATTAGACCTGAACTAATCATCTGTTCACAAGTCTTACGACTAATAAAAAGAGGCATAAAATATGAAGGAATAGTGGAAAAAATATGGTTAACTGTTGTGGATGTATAATTGAATCTGCCGTAAAAACATTTTTATTCTGTTTCTTTAATAAAAACGGATGTGCATAATAATAGTGTAATTAGAGGATTGGAACAATTGTGAATTGTGGTGATAGATACGAAAATCGAGGCCTGAAATAAAAGGTGAACAAAATTTTATTGGAGTACTATATCAATTTGTCATTTTTTTATCAATTCATGAAGCTACTCTTACTTGATTTATAAAATTTGTTTCTTTCACAAAATTTCTTTTTATCTACCTAATTTTACTGTTTACATAAATCAGTTCTTGATTCTCCGCATACAATCAATTTACTTAACCAATAGTCCCAGATCCTCTAATACTTTGTGCATTTCATTAGTTTCGTGTAACAAGAGTCCAAGACGGCACCGTCCGCACCAGCACGTTGTACGGAGTTTGGTTAGTGCACTGACAAAAAGATGGCACATTACGTACTTGTTTTTGTTGTATGGCTTTTAAGTAGGAGATCGGGATGGTAAATTTAGGATTAAAACTATTATTTTCTTCAGAATATTGTTCTTATAAAAAGTTAATATTCTTGTTCTAATTGTTGGTTTTTTGCATTTGAATTTTACTATTTCATTCAAATATATTTCTACGCTGTAAAATAAACCATGCTTTTGTTTCTTCATGAGCTATAGAAACATTTGTATATAACTCATTATATATATGTAGCTTAAGTTATTACACGTTCTGTAGGTGTATTATCGGGTTGTCGGACATTTTTCTCTCAAAAATTCCCCTTGTGTCCCTTTTCTGTTTCGTTGACTCTACAAATAAAAATATAAAAAATAAGTTTAGAAACATTCACAATCGTCTAAATGTTAAAATATGTTAAGTAAAATCCTGTCGTCGCTTTCACACAACAATGCAATGAATATAATCTTTTTGTTATGTTATACAATTGTACAAAGCAGTTTTTTTTAAGTTGCTTCTGAATTTTCAACAATATTACTAAAAACATTTAATAAAAACTTACGGTGCTTGGGTGTAATAATTGCATCTATTGCATTGAATATAATTTAGCATAGTTCATTTACTCTTGTAGTCCAATGTCCAATTGTTCTAGTGCATGAATTATTTTATAAGCATTATTCAAGCTGAAAGCATTAGGTTAATTTTAATTGTAGAATTTACTACTGTATGACTTTACAAATGAGACTCCCTATAATATCTCCCGGAGTTTTTAGCATTGAATCAAATGGGGAGAATGTTGTTTTTATTATAATTGTAACTAATTTAATATTGTATTTATTTACGTCTATTTGGGCTAACCCCATATAACATAGTTCGGTATGTACATAATAGTTATTTATAAAAAAGGCATTCGTACGAAATTATTAATATTAAACAACCTATGCTATTATGATGCATCTCAATACAACGATTACTATGGTGACTGCATAGTAACAAAGAAACTGGTAATTGTAATAAGTGCAGCTTACATATATGACAGACTGCTAAAATGTTAAAATGAATCGTATTTTACTAATAAATATATTGAAATCTAAACAAAAATTTAAAAAGTGTCTACTTCTTATTTTATTGTCTGTTTTCTGAAGCGTAGAAAGGCATAATTAGTTTGGACGTAAATATCAGTTTAGGCATGTCGTTTTTCAAATGTTGCTATTTAAAATGTGTGCGTAGAGGCTGTTATCGCAACCATCAAATGTTTTAGTCTAGAATCACTACTTAAATGTTACTAACTGTAAAATAAAATACTGTAAGTGCAAATTATCTATTCACATAAAAATATAAGAATGCAGAAGGAGACTAATTAGTTTTACAGTGTTAGCGTGAGAATTATGAGCAGTAATTCCCATAAGCGCCAAAACGACATTTAATTACAATATAAGCTTGGGATCATCCACAAATGACTTCATTGGTAGGTTCGATGGGTTGACTTAGTTACTGCTGATATCCCACGTTAAAGACAACCATTTACGCAATGGTAAAGCTCTAATGAAGAGTAGAGGGATTATATAGTGTCCTAAAAATGGAAATATTTTATTACGTCAGTTATGGACGATCCCTTTTGAGCATGCATTTTGATTTAAGACACATGGCAATATGATATTGAACACATTTAAAGCATCTTATAATAATCCCCAGCTGTTTTTTCCAAGTAGCCGTTGAATGACAGTTAAATACTCATCTTAAAAATAAATGCTCAAAGAATTTTTCTCCAAGAAGAAATGCAGCAAAAACGCCAAATTGTGGGAAATCATTTTTTGTTTACATTTGAAAACAATGCAATTTTATGTAGAGCAATATTTTCCAAGGAGCAATTTTTCTCGTTCACATGTAATTAATCCGCACACACATAATAGCATCACTTGCTCTACACTACTGATATCTTCTGGTCGTGAGACAACAAAACCATTGCAGCTACAAACTTCACATATTTTACACTTGAGAGGATGATCTTCTCCCCACACATGTCTCGTCTCCGTGTTCACCAATAAAATAATTTAAATACTAAAACAAATTAAACACATCTATAGATTTTAATTACTTAGGAAGTTTTGAAGCCCCAAAATATGAACGCCCTTAAATCACTTATTCCACTAATCCTGTCTCATAAATGGAAGTTTTCATTGGCCAACGCGATTCTAGCTTTGCTTCTAGCTCGTCACTCGAGATTTCTCTGTATTATTCTTAAAACTTTGCCAAGGGATATCAGGTAAGAAACGGATAAATATATATATATATTTTAAAGTATTTAATGTAAATGAATTTCATAATGGTTTGAAAACAAGGAACTGTTTACTATGCAACGGTGAATTTTTTTCAGGGGGATTGTTCGATATTTTCGTGGAGTGAGGCAAATCAGCAAACATCAAAAATATGGAGATAACATTGGTCAAGTTTTTGATAGTACTGTTGCAAAATATCCATCGAAAATATGTTTTCGAAGTGACGACGGTGATTGGACGTTTTTAGAGGTAAATTCCATAAAGATGTAACTCTCAATTAGTAATAAGTAACCTAGGTGCGGATCCAAGGGGGTGGGATATTTGCTCATCCCAAAACTAACTGATTAGCATAGGTTAACATAGAGGCATTTAACCTGAGATTGTCGAACACATATTCTGTCTCAGTGAAGTGCCAACATGATACATTTTTCCCAAAACACGTAAGTACAACATTTTGCACTATTTTAAAACGTGTAAATAGTACATTTTGAAACTTTTTTAACGTAAATAAAACATTATGCGTTTTTTTTTAAAACATGTCAATAGAACATTTTGCAAATTTTAAAAAACATGTATTGCAATTCCTTAAAAACGTTTCAATAGAACATTGTATACTTTTTAAAACATGTGTATAAAAAATTTGACGCTTTTCAAAAATACGTAAATAAAACAACCTGATCTTTTAAAAAATACAAAAATAGCAGATTTTGCACTTTTTAAAACTCGTAATTAATATTTTTTGCAATTATCAGTATCTCATTTAGTTTTTTTACATAGCTCGTTTTGATTCAAGCTTAATTTGGATATAGGCCATTTTTATTCTTCACTCACGATCGGTAATGTCCCACCACAGAAAATCTTTATAGATCCACTCCTAGCGTAGCTCACCCAAGTATTACTGGTATTACGCACTAGTAAACTACTTCTTTAAATCAAGTTTAAAATAGTTTTATTTTGTATTTTGCATCAGATTTGGGAGCTGAGTAATCAGGTAGGGAATTTTTTCCTGATTGAAGGCTACACCAAAGGTGACGTCATCGCCCTTTTTATGGAAAATAGACCCGAATACATTTCAATTTGGCTTGGATTAAGCAAGGTAATCCACCATTAACAACTTCAATATTTCTGAATCTGTTATGATATAATTTTGATTAACCTAATTAAATCTACTATTTTGTTACAGATTGGCGTGATAACTTATTTAGTGAATTCCAACCTTCGTCAAACCCCTTTAAAACATTCATTTGAAGTGGGCAGCTGCAAAGCTGTGATTTATGGGGAAGAACTGGCAGAATGTAATTTAATTCAATTAAACTAATAACTTTAATGCTATACATTATTAATCTAAAATAATGAAAGCATTTTCACAATAAAATAAAACACTTTTTAAATGTAAATTAATAGCCTTGTAAATTATTTCTACGTGTATAGCGATTGCAGACGTTTTTGAAAACGAATTCAAAAATGGCGAACATCTCCCGCTCTTTTCTTTCGCAGCCAATGAAAGGGAACGAGAAGAAGAAGCACTTTCCGCTGGGAATAAAAAGAATTTAAATTTATTACATCAGCGCAGTGTGTCCTTACGTGACAAATTCGTACAACTGGGCACTCCCACAACAAACCCAGTAATAGTTATTTCAGACAAACACACGTTTTTGGATACCCTCTTTTGTATTTTTACCTCTGGAACGACTGGCCTACCAAAGGCGGCAATTATAAAACATTCAAGGTTTAAAAAGCGCTCTTAATTTCCTATGTGAACAACTTTTTTTTTTCAAACCAATGCAATGTGTCAAAATATTTGCGAATTTTGAACTTAAAAAATTTTTGTTGCAGATTTATCGGGGCCTCAATAATGTGTCACCACTTGAACAAACTCAAACCAGACGATGTAATTTACACTTGTCTCCCTCTGTATCACACTGCCGCGGAATTTTTTGGAATCGGACAAGCTCTAGTATACGGGAATACGGTAGTTCTCCGAAAAAAGTTTTCCGCCAAATTATTTTGGAAAGATTGTGTAGAAAATCAAGTAACAGTGGCTCAGCACATTGGGGAACTCTGCCGGTATTTGTTGAGTCAGCCGGTCATCCCTGAAGAGACACAACACAAGGTTCGACTCATGGTGGGGAACGGTCTCCGTCCAGAAATCTGGAAGGATTTTGTGACGAGATTTAAAATCAGACAAATCACAGAAGCCTATGGCTCAACAGAGGGAAACTGTAACATGCTCAATTTTGACAACCGCGTCGGCGCTGTGGGCTTTGTTCCAATTTTATTCTACAAATTATATCCTTTGGGACTTTTCCAAATTCATGAGGAGACGGGTGAGGTGATAAGAGATGAAAGAACTGGAAAAGCTATACGATGTAAACCAGGGGAAGTTGGAGAATTGCTCGGGAAAATTGTGAAGGATGATCCGTACAGGGAATTCTACGGATATGCTAAGGACTCTAATGCAACGCATCGAAAAATTGTCCCGGATGTTTTTTCAATTGGAGATACTGCGTTTAGGACAGGTGACCTTTTTTAGGCAGCAAAAAAAATCAAAAATAAGTTTTATAAAATTCGCGCGGTCTATAGCGCAGTCAGTCGTCTTACTACAGTGCTGTTTCATAATTTTAAAGCATTTTCTTGTTTAAATTCCAGGTGATTTCCTGGTAATGGATGAATTTGGCTACTTTTTTTTCAAAGACCGGACGGGTGACACTTTTAGATGGAAGGGTGAGAACGTGTCCACGGCAGAAGTGGAAGGAGTTTTGAGCAGGATTTGTGGCTTAACGGATTGTGCCGTGTACGGTATTTCCATCCCAGGAACGGATGGGAAGGCTGGCATGGCCACCATTGGAGATCCAAATAATTCTCTGAATTTAAATGAGTTGGCTGATGGCATTAAAAAAGCATTACCGCCGTATGCTATTCCACTTTTTCTACGCCTTTCAAAGAAAATCGAAAGTACAGGTATGTTGGAATTGTTAAATAATAATAATAATAATAATAATAATTTATTCATTGGGTCGATTTAACCGAAGTTCATACAACCAGACTCAACGAGTCACTGTGGGTGAGGAAATAGGAGGCTACGGCGTTTGATCGTCTCGGTCTTTGTACCCTTTCACCTATCCCCGTTCCCTCCTCCACAGTAAAGGAGTCTCATTCCCTAGGCCCCTACAGTAAGTAGTGGTCACTAAGGAGCACCGAAGGAGATTGGGTTTCAATCAACCATCCAGTGACGTTTACCGTACAACACCGAGCCATAAACGATTAGCAGTGGCCGAGGATTGAAGCCGGGTCTGAGACTGTAAATTTCGTTACAGTCTGCAGTCCTAACCGCTCACCCAAGCACGCCTGCTTGGAATTGTTAAATAAATCTTTTTATTTTTTGAATTTATGAAATTGCATAATAATTTATTAAAGTTAATATTAATCTAAAATTGTTTCTAATTTACTCACAGGTACGCATAAATTAAGGAAAGTTTCGCTTCTTGCTGAAGGCTTCGATGTCACAAAAATTAAAGACCAGATATGTTTCTTCACAAATGGAGCGTACGTTCGACTGGATGAGGAATTATATTTTCAAATTATTCATGAAAAGATACGAGTATGATACATCTAAGCAGCTGGACTGGAGTGTATTTTTAGTGGAATATTATTGTACACTGTGCATTAAATTTTTAATGCAAAGGTTGACCTTGCGAGAATTTACACGTGTTCAAGTCTAATTTTTAAACGTCTGAAACGTCTAAAAGTAGCGTAAAAAGAATCCAGGTAGAAATTTTGTATTTGTATTTTATAAAATATTAGAGTTTTGTATGCATATATCTCATGCATTAAAAAAATTGATACAATTAAGTTACTTTGTTAGAAATTAATCAAATGCGATTTTTGTTAAGTAGTAAATTTGATTGTAAGAACGTTAAAAATAAAGTTTTCTAGATCATTTTTGTGTATCTGAAATAATTTCAGATTATAATTATTATTTTTAAATGAAGGTACCTATATTGTGTATAATATGTAATATAAGGTGGGCGATTTAATACTTTCATACATCTATTAGTAAAGCACTGGAAGTTTTGAAAATCATTACTTTTGAACTAACGAGGGAACCTTTACAACCGGGCGTCGCTAAACCACCCAAGCTATTTTTTTGAAAAGAGCATGTAAAAAAAGTAGGGTAGCGTCAATCATATTTCAGAATGGGCCTTTTTATTTGCCACAGGAATTTTTGAAGACATAAATTTGCTAATGTTAATTAAATGGACGCCATATTTAAATATATTTTTCAGTCTTCAATTGTGTCTGCAGGCTTCATTTCTCAACCGATTTTGATAAAATTTATAGTTTTGTGATCGTTACAATATTTTCCAAAATATAATTTCTCAAAATTTGAAAATTCAAAAAAAAGTTTTTTTTCAAAAATTAGTCATTTTAATAGGGCTTCAAAATTAATTAACATTTATATTTTTCTAAAAATCAATTTGATAGATTTTTAATAACCCACAATTTGATTTTTAGATAATAGTGAAAAGATAAAAAACTCTAATGTTTATCGAAAATCGTATGAAAATTGAAGGAGGTATAATACAGTTTTGATAAAATCATAGCGTGGAAACATTTCACTTTTAAAATAATAACGAAGTTTTGAAAAAAAACTTTTTTTTTTAGAAAAATATAAATGTTAATTAATTTTGAAGCCCTATTAAAATGACGAATTTTTGAAAAAAAACTTTTTTTTGAATTTTCAAATTTTGAGAAATTATATTTTGGAAAATATTGTAACGATCACAAAACTATAAATTTTATCAAAATCGGTTGAGAAATGAAGCCTGCAGACACAATTGAAGACTGAAAAATATATTTAAATATGGCGTCCATTTAATTAACATTAGCAAATTTATGTCTTCAAAAATTCCTGTGGCAAATAAAAAGGCCCATTCTGAAATATGATTAACGCTACCCTACTTTTTTTTACATGCTCTTTTCAAAAAAAAAATAGCTTGGGTGGTTTGGTGACGCCCGGTTGTAAAGGTTCCCTCGTAAGGCTTTACATGATATATTCGCCCAAACTGCGATTGTAATAACTTATAAAGTATAGGGTAAACATGGAATGACATAAATGGAATGCTACTTACATAATGCAATACAAATTAAAGTCACTGCATCAAATATTGCCTGAATATATAGCCACTCAAGTCTTAAAATGACCCATATGTATCCATTGTCCGCTAAGAGCGAAATACACTACCTCAGTACTTACTTACGTAGTTGCAAAAAATATTTAAAGCATAATTTTAATCCTAGAAATAAGTTAAAAGAATATTTGACACTTTTCAAACAACAAGTAAACAAGTGCCTACATAGAACATTTTGCAATTTAAAAAAAAACATGTAAATAGAACATTTTACACTTTTTAAAAACATGTAAATAGAACATTTTACACTTTTCAAAAACATGTAAATAGAACATTTGACACTTTTCAAAAACATGTAAATAGAACATTTGACACTTTTTAAAAACATGTACATAAATAGAACATTTGACACTTTTAAAAAACATGTAAATAGAACATTTAACACTTTTCAAAAACATGTATGTACATAAGTAGAACATTTGACACGTTTAAAAAACATGTAAATAGAACATTTTGCTACGCATTTCAAATAATGTAAATAGAACATTTTACTTTTTTCGAAAAAAAATCATATGGAACAATTGCCACTTTTCAAAAACATGTAAATAGAACTGTTTGCAATTTTCAAAATCCTGCAAATAAAACATTTTGTGCTTTTCAGAATCATTTGAATACAACATGTCTACTTTTCAAAAAACATGTAAAATAGAACGTTTTGCAGCTTTCAAAAATGCTTAATTAGTTTTTTAAGAATTACACCTTATCTCATTTAGTGAGTTTTAGACATTCACTTACACATACACACACAGTACTTCGTTTTAATTCTAGCTCAAATTGCACATGATGGGCCATTTTGATTCTTGACTCACGACATATGTAACTATTTCCTGCCTGTAAGATACTTATTTTAAGGAGGTTATGGGACCATTTCCATTGAATTTGATCTACTCCGCCGGCATCTCCTGTACAGCAAATATCCACTGATTGCAATTGCCAAGGCAAGAACAATACTTCCAATTATTTCAAGAAGTAGGCCTCCTGTATATTACACAATTTTAATTTGAATATCAAAAGCTAATTCACACATAATATTTTGAAAGCATTTCTTTGTTTATTATATTATCAATTATATGTAGGCTGATATTCAAGGGAAAAGTTTGAATTTTACTAAATAAATTAATAATTGCAACATCACCTGCCCCACGTAGCCATGACGGCAAGCTCCCTGAGGTGATCAAAAGAGGCAGAACGTGCTCCAGACTTCCATTATTTGGAGGAGGCTCAATCCCCATGATGTGACAGACTAGTGGGTACACGTCAATGTTGTCAAAAGGGCTCTCAATACTGTTTGACTTAAAGAGGGGCCCAGAAGCGATGAAGTACGGGCGCATGGTCGAGTGCTCACTGTCGTACCCGTGTGTTCCAGTAGAAAAATTCTTGGGTGCTGTATTAAATTGAATATAGTAAGCAGATTTATTAAACTGAATTTTTCTATTATTTAAAATATAATGTTTATGTATAATAATAAAACTATTCATTTCAGCATCAAATTATCATTCGACAGATTTATTAGTTAGCTACGTATATTTAGAAAGTATGTTATGGATGGTAGTTTGAATTTCTAGATTTTGTGGGAAATTCAAGTATGATTTTTTGTTCGTTCTGCTAACTTAAGACTATCTAAAAACTAACTTGTAAAATTTTCTAGTTACATGTTTTTTTTAAATTGCAAACTGTTCTATTTTCAAGTTTTTTGAAAGTGCAAAATGTTCTATTTTCAGGTTTTTTGAAAAGTTCCAAATTTTCAATTTGCATTTTTTTGAAAAGTGCAAATTGTTTTATATATTTTTTTTGAAGGTGTAAAATGTTCTATTTTCAGGCTTTTTGAAAGTGCAAAAAGTTATATCTATACATTTTTTCAGGATAACAGTTTTATTTTACTGCCAATATTCTTATTATTCTTCACTTACCCATATCTTCAAAAACATAGCCCGGCTCAGCGACTAGTAAAATCGGCATAATCCTCCGACTGTTTGAATAGTGCCAGTTAGGTTTTAAAAGAACCAAATTACTTTTGAGATAAGCCTTAAAATTAGAGTTTGCAGAGGCTTCATCAAAAGTATTAAATATTTTGGTAGTTTCATCTGAAATTACATAAAATAAAACAAAAATTTATTAAAACGTATTAAATCGAATTTTTTAAGATTTATCTTATCGTCAGTGACTAGTAAAAAAAATAATGGCATTACCCAAAAATTAAAATGTAACTTACTCTCTTGTACGGGTAGTATTTGCAAGACAGGGGATCTCCCATAAGTCAAATATGTCTTATTATTTTCATTTTCCAGCAAATGTTTGTACGGAATAATAAAATCCGGCCCTCCCTTCACTTCCTGCATCCCATGATCACTCAAAAAAATTAAATTGACTCTATCCCATAAATCCAACGATTTCAATTTACCTATGAAATAACCAGTCAAATTATCCATTTTTTGAATTTGCTTAATCATTTCCGGCCCTTCTGGCCCAAATTTATGACCGGTCGAGTCTGGCTCTTGGAAATAGGCCATCACAAGGTTTGCCGGTTTATCCTTGTTTGTTATCCAAGCTATGACGTCATCAAATCTGTTTTCGAATGTGTAGTTCCGCTCATATTTTTTTATATATGTTGCTTTTGTATCGTTTGGTCCAAATGGTTCAGCGCATCCCGGCCACATCATAACGCCACTGGCTCTGTCATCTCCAGCTAATTCGTTCACTACCTTGTGGAATAATACATATTTGGGGTCACTAATAAATTATGTTATCCAAATATTCCAAATTACTCTCTGACCCCCCCCCCCCTCGTCATCAGCTTAACCATTGCATTGCCTAAATGGATATCCTGAACATCTTAACAAGGGATGTCATCAATATCGTAGTGGGCCGTTGACCCTACACGTGACGTTATTTATGGACCCCCTTTTTGGTATTTATAAATTTGGAGGGAAATTTTAAAAAATGCGAAAATTAATTACTGGGAATAAATTTAGCGGGATTTTGAAAAATATGAAAATTATTTGCTGCGCATGCGTCATATGAGTCAACCGCTAAATTTGCCGAAACGAAGAGCGTAACAGAATTAGCCGCGCCACACGAATAATTCGTCCCCACACTGCTCCCCACAAAATGCCTCTTAAGGTTTTTTACTGCGGTTTTATTTTTGCCCCCTGAGGACGAGTTATTAGTTTGGCGCAGCTTTCTGTTACGCTTATCGCTACAGCCACTATATAGTATGTAACAAATTGTCAGTTGTAACTCACCCACAAAGGAAGTACGCCCATTGAATAATTCCAAAAGCCGGGGTCGTCATTAAACCCGGACAAGGTTATATTGTAGAGCGGGTCATAGACACCATTGTTACCCACCGCACCGTGAGACTCAATGTAAAGCCCCGTTGCAATAGAGTGATGGTTTGGGAAAGTACTTGTCACGAATTGGTTCCGCATGTAAGGGACGGACACACCATGCCCCTTTAAACTGTCCAAATGTGGGGTTTCCGTTTTGGTTAAATAGTCGTGGCGAAAACCATCGTAAGAAATTATTATCACTACTGGGTGCTTGGAAAGTTGCCCTATTTCCTCCCCACTCTTTACACTTGACACAAGGAACGTAAGAAAAAATAATAAAAATGATGTGTTTAATATTTTGTACATTTTTGTAAGCTGGTGGATCTGGAGCTGGCACTGGCAATGGTTATAAGTAACAGGTATGTTTTTTTGCAGACCAATAAGTATAAAATTTTTTGTAAAAATCCCTCAAGGTAAAATGCTAAAAGCGGCTAAAAGGTATTCGTTTAAAAAATTAGTGTAGTAATTTATTTTATTGTTCGTTTTTTCATTTTGAATCCTGACTAAACTATACTACTGATAGTTAGGTACTTAAACAGGAAAATTGAAAAAATATTGCGAGCACATTTTCCTTATTTTACGATGACTTCAGTCAGAGTCAGAGAAATCGTTCCTGTAGTTGTGTTGTGACAGAAGAACATGCAGAGTAATAAAATTTTAACATTAAATTTCGATTAGGGCTACTGACACAGTAAGTACATAGGTACATATATGCAAACTCGATAGCCAGTTTTTCTCTCCTTCGCACGAACGATCTTTTGCTTATATAGCTACATGCCCACTTCTCTCTATTTAAGTAATTGTATACAAAAATTTAAATGCATGTGCTGTCGATGTAGATGTAGATTTTCAAGTCGCGTCGATGTTTGCTTCGATTGCCATTAGGCTGTGTATAATTACGTATTTCATCCGACCTTGTAGCACCAAAATATTATGAGATAGATGGGATGTATTAAAACTAACAATTTTGCGCTGGCAGAATACTAATTACACGCTGACAAGCGCTTTTGAAAGTACAACACATGCATATGAAGAGTTTTTTGGCAAAATGGGGCAAGTCTATCATTGAAAATTTGACAGGAATAATGAATAATGAGTAAAAGGTGACAGGATCATTTTTTTTTAACTCAATTTGTTTCGACAGGCACTTCAACTAACAGAGCACAAGTACAAGCAGTTTCATAAATCTGAAGACTGACTCTGGAAATTTTTAGAAAATTTTCACAAATTTTAATTTGTGGACTTTTTCCGTTTTGCCTCAAAATCAATAATTTAACGTGGAAGCAAAAGTCCGTGAGATGAAATTTTAATCGTAAAGAGATAAACCAAACTTTTTGAAACTTTTAAACTTTTCCTTGATTTAAAAATGTACGCAGGGGAATTGTCTTCTACAAACTACGAAAACATTCAAAAACTAAAGTTAAATCAGAAATGCATGCTGTAGGTGGACTTATCCCATTTTGGCAGAAATCATGCAATGGACTTGACCCATTAGGCCAAAAAAGCGAAATTTTGGTTATTTTTAAAAAATTACTTGGATTGAACTTTGACCTTTACCATTCAGCACAGTAACGTATCTAGTTGAATAGTACACTTTACAGAAATAATCTTATTTTTGAAAAAAAATGTACTTATCCCGTTGTGCAAAGAAACTCTTCATATTATGTACATTAAGCTCGTTCGTGATATTAATGTAGGTAAATTTAATCACGATATATTAAAGATGTAGAATTCTTCAGTACTATGTAGGTTGTGCTGTAGAAGAGGGTTTTAGGTAACCAGCTCCTATCCTGTGGGTATAAATATATGTACATGCTATACGGAATGTATGGTACTACGTATATGCATTAAAAAATATTGAATTTAAATAAGTATTGAGCATGCAAGAAACAAAAATAATTGTTCATAATACTAAAATTATTTATTTAAATATTTCACTCACTCAGCACTTTTACAGCTGTTTCCTTAATGACACTAAATAAATGAATGTGTATAAAGCAAGAATAATTGTTTTTAATTCTCATCTCATTTCCCAGAAATAATATAAAAATAATTCGAAAAGAATTAGGCTTAATTAAGCATCTGTTTTGCAAACTTTGGTTCATACATATGAATTTTTGCCCCTTCCGGATGTCTCGTTATTTTTAATAGCATTTTATATCATCACATATTGCATTAAAATCAATAAATAACTCACATTAATTTTACTGCGGTTTTCCCGTGTCATTTTGTCAATTTTGTGCAGTAATACATTACTATTATTTTTTAGAATTAGCAAGAACGACTCTAATTACTGTGCATTGCTGAATTTAATTTGCCGGTTGTAATTTGTAATTATGCACCTAATATAACAACCCTGCTGCAAAGTATGTATATACCTATCAAAGTTAACTTCTAAAAAAACTACATCCGCTAAGTACATGCATACCCAACTCAAGTTTTGTAATTTGTAAGTACGAGGTATTTTTAAAAAAAAAACATCAATACTAATGACGAGCTTAATACGGTACGATAGCTGTATGTTTATTGCCTTTGAACTTATTACATGAAAATAATTTACAATATCGCCATAATAATAACATCAGCTTGGGGAAATGTGCTCTGCATGGAAAAGTTGAACAGCCGCCGCCGTGCCGTGAGTCCGTGAGCCATCATAATATTCTTAATGATGATAGGAAATTGCCCACTGCATTGCCCACATTCATCGAATAACATTTAGAATTATAGAAGCTACAGGAAATGCATGGCATACCAATACCAATATATCTGTCTCTAATAGTGTGTAGTACATTATTTAATCACATGCAACAATATAACCTACACGAACCTGGTCCAGTTTTCCACGGCAGTTACTAAAAATTGGTAGTTCAGGTCAGGTTCGTTTACTCTTTCACGTACTGACTGAATACTAATCTGTAAAATTTTCAAGAGAGGTCTACCCTGTTATACCCTGTAACAATATGCGAGTCTGACATTGTGCGATATTATCGTATGTAGATCTGGCATGTCTCAGTTTGGTATGTGATATAAAGTATGTATATCGTCTGTGAAAAACCAAAATGACCCATATCCAATTTAGTCTACAATCAAAATGATCAACAAAATAAGAAACATGCGTGATATGTTAATTAGGAGTTTTTGAAAAGCGTAAAACTTTCTATTTTCATGCTTTTCAACAATGTAAAATGTCTTATATACATGATTTTGAAAAGGTGCAAAATGTTCTAATTCCATGTTTTTGAAAATGTGCAAAATGTTCTAATTCCATGCTTTTAAAAATTGCAAAATGTTCTAATTCCATGTTTTTGAAAAGGTGCAAAATGTTTTAATTCCATGTATTTGAAAGTGTAAAATGTTGTATTTGCATATTTTTGAAAAGTTCAAAATGTTCTAATTCCATGTTTTTGAAAAGACCAAAATGTTCTAATTCCATTGTTTTGAAAAGGTTCCAAATGTTTTAATTCCATGTGTTTGAAAAGTGTAAAATGTTGTATTTGCATATTTTTGAAAAGTGAAAAATGTTCTATTTCTAAATGCTCTCAACATATTTGAATATTTTTGTAGATAGTTGATACTGTTTTTAGATAAACATTGATTTGGGTCATTTTGGTTCTTCACAGACGATATGCAATTTCAATTGTTTACAAGTCATAATGAGGGATATCTTCCATAGATTGCAACTATAATTTGACTAAGCTAACGACTTGTAGTTTTAAGCTGAGAGTGATAATAATTACTATGTACAGTTGCTACATTTAAAAGTAATTAAATGAATCCAGCTTAAACAATGAAAAATAATAAAACGCCTCTATCCTACACAGTGTTCTGCATATTGAAGTTAACTTGCCCAAAATAGTTCGTGAACTCAAATAGTTCAATCAAGGTGTAAAATTCCAAGCTCAACGAAGCGCGATGAAGCTTACACAATTTTTACCCAAGCTCAACGAAGCGGGACGAAGCGCGATGAAGCACAATCGAGCTTTGGTCCCTGAAAGTTTTTGGGGGTGGTAAATTTTTTTAACATTAGCGAGCCCAGTAATATATTTTTGATACTTGTGCATTCAAATTCAAAGTACCTATGTGCTTAAGTTTAAATGTACCATGTTGACAAGTAATGAAAAGTACTGGAACTGGAAATTGTGGAAATACCAAATACCACTTTTGCACTTTCGCCTCGCTATTTACTTACTATTACGTTAATTAACTTATTACTATTCCACAATTCTTTATTCTTTTATGAAAATACAATGGATTATATAGTACAAGAAGTAAGGGCCCCCTGCCTATGGCAGGGTCACGGTGGGGGCAGACAGTGATAGGTAGAAGAACGCTTACACATGTCAAGTATAAGTGGACACATAATTATTTCGCTATAATCAACTATGTGAGAAGCTGGCAAGCGTATGTTCGTACAACCCTCATGGGTGTAATTGAAACCGGATTGAGCGCGGAAATGGTGTCTGCGGGAAGAAGGACACAGTAACCATCACTGCTCATTAGCTACTGGGTCTTAGAAACTGACTTATACCAACTGTCTTGTGCCAACTGTGTAGTGGCAACCGCCTTACAAAAAACTTCCCCTCAGCAAATGCCTTGTAGAAGCTGTTGTGTAAAAACCATTCAGCAATTCAGCAACTGCTTGCAGGTACCTGCATTGTGCCATCTGCCTAGGAGCCGCTGCCTCAAATCAACTGCGTTGTAGCAACTCTATGATATTAAATGTTTTGTGCCCACTGCCTAGAGAGCCATATGACTTGTAAAACTGCTTTGGCAAAACAACGTTGATATAGCTGCTATGTGGGCCACTGTTTAGCGGTAACTGCCTTCTAGAAATTTCATTATGGCAACTGGTGACTGACAACTAGTGCCGTAAAATTTTAAAGCTGTTGAAAGAAAAAAATGAATTGTACTGTTATAGTAATTGTAAATTACAATACAATTACGATTCGTACTTTTAGAACCTTAATTTGACTTCTAGTTAGAATTAAATTACTTTATTAATGTTTACCGCGATAACTTTCATGTAGATACACGATTTCAGCTTAAAACCAATGCTCAGAACACACTGCAAAAAAATGTGGTACCACCATTCAGTAGTATTACCATGCAGTAGTACTACCTTTCAGTAGTACCACCATTCAGTAGTACTACTATTTAGTAGTGCTACCATTCGGAAGTACTTCCATGCAGCAGTACTACCATTCAGTACTACTACCATTCAGTACTACTACTATTTAGTAGTACTACTATTCACCAGTACTGCTATACAAAATCACAACGATTCAGTATTACTACCATTTAGTAGTACTACTATTCCGTATTACTACCATTTAATAGTACTACTATTCCGTATTACTACCATTTAGTAGTACTACTATTCCGTATAACTACCATTTAGTAGTACTACCATTCAGTACTTTTCCCATTTAGTAGTACTACCATTCAGTTTTACTACCATTTAGTAGTACTACTATTCAGCAGCACTACTATACAAAAGCACAACGATTCAGTAGTACTACCATTTAGTAGTACTTTTATTTTATATTACTACCATTTAGTAGTACTACTATTCCGTAATACTACCATTTAGTAGTGCAACTATTCAGTGGTACTACTGTTTAGCAGTACTACCATTAAGTAGTACTTGCATTCAACAGTGCTACTATTTTAAAGTTCCACCACACCCCTCAGTACTGCTAAGATTTAGTAGTGCTACCATTGAGTACAACATTCATTCGGTGGTAGTATCCCAAGAAACATTTTGATTTGCTTTAGTCTCTGATAATTGTCGGCACCATCCGATTTGCAGCGGCAAAGGCAATGTGTAGTACACCGTATGTATGCCGACAGCGGCGAATGAACGGATTATGGCTGTCTGTGTCGGCAAAGCATCGACATTTAGGCCGCAACTTTGCTGACACCAATCCGACGCAACACTGACGTGCTGTTTTTAGCTTGTGAGCTTTATATTATTTGCCGACGTGCTGCTGCTTCATTACGTTTTCTGTTACAATATTGCATTACCACATTTTACAAGGTTCGTGCAGTGTGGAGTGTGGCTGTGGAGCGAGCGCAGTCTTATTTTCTTCACAATTACAGAGATAACTACAACAAAAGTCATGGAAATAATTTCAGATTTTAGTGCCCATTTCATATTTTTTTAAGTTTGTGAAATGACTATATATAGTGGATACGCTATTATTGGACTTCACAACAGTCGTGGTTTAAGTAATTAAACATAGTAAACTCTGACTGTCTGTTGACTGTACTGTTAGTTTAACTAGTAAGTTTAAAATAATCTTTTTGCGCACAGTAAATGATAATTCCAGTTTCCTAGGCTAATTTAAAGTTATTTAGTTGACTAATCTTTATGTGTAAGCAATGCATAGAAAATTAGGCTGTGCGCGGAAGCACTATTACTGACAATTATTTGAATCACGTCCGTTAAATTTTATTTAAGTCATCCCGACTAATTCTATTATAACCTTTGTTTAGTGAATGGTAAATTAGTTGTAAATTGGTTTTAGTGCCTACTACAGATAGGAAAACCTGACACGTACTATCATATTCGGCGGTTTAGGTTATTATAGGGGTACTGTTTTGGGTTTTAAAAATGTAAAGCCTAATCGAAAGAATCAGTTGAAGCTGTAATTGTCATCAATTTTTACTGTAGACTGTTTACTTGTTTTACTACTTTACTGTTGCCTCTTTCAAAAGCCTTAGCCTAAAAACGGATCCTGTGTTTTTGCCCAATTTAGGATTATGCGTTTTTGCAGTCCCCATTTTTTGGGCTATGCTTTCTTATATCCATGTGTCTAAGCGTTTATCTGTACTTCGTGCGTCATTTTGCGTTTAATAGTACTATTAACACCTTTATGAGTCTAGTGGTTTGGGTCTTACGCTTAAATATGTGCTCTATAACAGTGACTGATTATAAAGATAATATTAAAATATATTATACTTCGTATTTCAATTGAATCTACTTCAACGTATTGGATTATGTTAATATTAATTATATTTTGTAATCCAATTTCATCTACTTTTACTAATCACTAATCTTGTTTGCAACTGTTTTCCATAGCATCTGTTTATGTACTGCGATTCAGTAGTACTGCTATTTGGTTGTACTACCGTTCAGTAGTACTACCATTTAGTAGTACTACCATACAGCAGTATTACTATTTAGTAGTACTTCCATGCTGCAGTACTACTATTCAGTAATACTACAATTCAGTAGTACTACCATTCAGTAGTACCACCATTCAGTAGTACTACTATGCAGTATTACTACCTTACAGTGGTACCACCATTCAGTAGTGCCACCATTCAGTAGTACTACCATGCTGTATTACTACCTTTCAGTTGTACCACCATTCAGCAGTACTACCATTTAATAGTGCTACTATTCAGTAGTACTTCCATGCAGCAACAACACGATTCAGTACTTTTAAGTAGTACTACTATTCAGTAGTACAACCATTTAGCACTACTACTATACAATAGCACTAAGATTAAGTGGTACTACTATTTGGTAGTACTATCAATCAGTAGTACTACCAATCAGTAGTACTACTATTTAGCAGTACTACCATTTAGTATTACTTTTATAAAGCAGTACTATTTTCTAAAGTACCACCACTTAGTACGACTACGATTCAGTAGCACCAGCATTTAGTAGAACTACTATTCAGTGGTACTACTATTCGGCAGCAATAAAATTTAGTAGTTATTGCATGCAGCAGAACCACTATTTAGTAGTACTACTATTCAGTAGTACTACCTTCTAGTAGTACTTCTATTCAATAGTATTACCTTTTAGGAGTTCTACTATACTTTAGCACTACGCATTAGTTGTACTTCCAGTTAGTAGTCTTTTCAGTTAGTATTACAACTATTCAGTATTACTACTATTTAGTAGTACTACTTTTCAGTAGTAACACCATGCAGCAGTACTACCATTTAGTAGTACTTCCATGCAGCAGTACTACTATTTAGTTGTATTACTATTCTGTACTAGTACTGCCATTCAGTGCTAGCTCCATTGAGTAGTACCACCATTCAGTAGTACTACCATTCAGCAGTACTACTATACAGTGGCACTTCGATTTAGTAGTACAACTATTTATTGTTATATTTAGTGGTACTACTTCATAGCAGTACTACCCTTCAGTAGTACTTCCATGCAGCAGTACTTTTATTTAGTGGTACTACTTTATAGCAGTACTACTCTTCAGTAGTACTTCAATGCAGCAGTACTATCATTTAGTGGTACTACTTCATAGCAGTACTACCCTTCAGTAGTACTTCCATGCAGCAGTACTTTTATTTAGTGGTACTACTTTATATCAGTACTACCCTTCAGTAGTACTTCAATGCAGCAGTACTATCATTTTGTGGTACTACTTTTCAGTGTTACTACTATTTAGTAGTACTACCATTCAGCAGTGTTAGTTTACAGTAGCACCACGATTTAGTAGTACTACCATTTAGTAGTACTACTATTTAGTACTACTACCATTCAACAGTGTTAGTTTACAGTAGCACCACGATTTAGTACTACTATAATTTAGTAGTACTACTATTTAGTACTACTACCATTTAGTAGTACTACTATTCAGCAGTACTACTGTTTAGTAGTACTACTTTTATTCAGTAGTACCTATATTTAGTAGGTTTGCTTTATAACTCGTCGTTAGTTTATTTTGCATTTTTTGGTACCGTCGTTGAGTTTGTGCGTTGCGTCTTGTAAAAGCTTTAGCCCGGAAACGGACCCTGTTTTTTGCTTTATTTAGGATTTTGCGTTTTGGCAGTCCCTATTATATTGATGATATTATAATATATTTATTCTTCGTATCTTAATTTAATCTACTTCTAGCTATTGAGTTAAAATAATATTTATTATGTTTTATAATCCAATTTTATCTACTTTTATATATTACTAATTCTACTTCTACTGTATCACTTTTACTATATTAAATTAGGATATATTAGATTAAGTAATTGACTATATAAAATTAGTATGGTATAGTATGCATATTATTATTATTATATATTATTCACCAAACGTAAGCCCTACCCAAACTAAACCCTTTCCGTATTATTACTTTAATATTTCTTAAAGTCTCAAAGTAAAGTTTAGTAAAGTACATTGCACGACAAAAAATTTTACCTATCGTCGGGGGTCGACATAGTCGGCAGGTGGAAAAAAGATAAAAGTGGAAAAATTAAGCTCAACGAAGCGCGATGAAGCTCAACGAAGCTCAAAAGATTTTCACAAAAGCTGGACGAAGCGCGATGAAGCGCGTTTGAGCTTACGATTTTTTTAAAATAGTTCACATTGTGAAAAACGAGCTTCATGCCATAAAGTTAACTATTGCAGAACACTGATCCTACATACTTATGCGCTATTTACATGCTACTTTTATTTAGTGTGCAAAATGGTGTGAGACTATATAATTGAAAGTTAATGTTAATGGGAAAAAAATCTACACTCGAAATTAAAAATCCTTATTTGACACGTGCTTAACAAAAAGAACTGAGAGCGTCATGGAATTAGAGATAAGCCTTTTGTGTCAATAATGCAAGTTAAATGCTTTAGCCCAAAATATAAACGAGTTTTTTTTTGTTACAATTCTCACATTTACTTGTAAGCTTTGTATGGCAAACAGTATAGGTATACCTATAGATATATTAGGCGTGTAGCTCTTTAAAACTGTCAGTATAGTAAGCTTTAAAAAAAATTGTAGAAAGCGTAAGCGAACGACGAACAAAGTAGTAAACAACTTTTAGATTGGGACAGCGATGAACTCACATGTGATGAGGACTGTTTCTTGACAAGAAACGCATTATAAAACGATAGTTTTTAGACCATCGCAATAGCAAACAGAGTATAGGTACCTCCTTGCAAAATACAGGTTTAGTAAAGATAATAAATTGATAAGGCAGTTTTTTTTTACTTTTTTTGTGTACATTTTTCAGTCTAAAGTCCAAATAATTTTGCATTAACTCACAAACACGATTTCATTGCATCGCATTTATTCAAATAATATTGTAAACATTTCCTTCTTGGCTCTAACAACCAACGCTCTTATTTGCATGACGGACACAATTTATTTGAATGTACTCGACTTCAACGAGCACACAACCTGGATACTCAGCATGTGGTACAATATACATAAAAGTGGAAAACAGAAATTCACGTTTACAAAATAAATAACTACGGATCAAATAAAATATACAATTTTTGTTCGTGTAAAGAATATAGCAAAAGTTATGCTAGTGACACAGTGACCTGCGTTGAATAAAACGTTAGAAAATTATTTTTAATTAAATAAAATGGGCCTGTGTAGTATATTATTGCTAGTTTTAGTGTTCGCGCCAATACCACTATGGATAATTGTGCTAAATAATTACAACTATTATTTGGACTACCTTATAAGTTCGTTCCAAGAAGAACCGCCGGTGAATTTTGTGTATGACTTTATTGTTGTAGGGGGAGGGTCAGCAGGTGCAGTAGTTGCAAATAGATTATCAAAAAATAAAAACAACCAAGTTTTACTTTTAGAAGCGGGAGGGGACCCTGTTTTCCTACATAAAATCCCAGCCTTGGCTGGTTTGCTCTTGCACTGGCCACAGCATGATTGGATGTATGAAACTGTTCCTCAAAAGCATGCGATGTTTGGGTCACCGAATCACGTAAGTACGAATATATGCTGTATTTTCTACCAGATTAAAACAGTGAGTTTAATACTATACCCGAGTGGTATACGGACACTTTTTTCCCGGAATTTTTCTCCTGAAAAGTCCCTTGCCCCCTCGGACATTTCCAACCCATACATATATATTTCCCCAAGTACGTATTATTCCACCGGGAAATTTACAACCCCCGGAAATTCTACAGTCCCTTCCGGACGTTTTCATCACTGGATATTTTCCTCATGAACGTATTCCTTGGGGACATTTTCAACCGTCCAATATTTTTACCTCCAAAATACTTACTTCAGGAAACATTAAAATTTATCACGGACATTTCCAGCTTCCAGACATTTTCCCCCAGGACATATTTCAACCGGAAATTTCCAAACTCCGGAAATATTTCTCTGGGGCATTGCAGTTCCGGACATTTTACTTCCAGATCCAGGACATTTTCCTCCCGGACATATTATTCCTGGATATTTCCAACCTTCGGGCATATTTCTCCAGAGAACATTCTTGCCGGATAGTTTCCTTCCGGATAATTCCAACGCCCCTGCAGTTTCCTCCCAGACATGTTTCTCCCGGACATTTCCACCCCCGGAAATTTTTCTACAGAGAATATTTTTGCCGGATATTTTCCTTCCGGATAATTCCAACTCCCGGACATTTTCTTGGGGGACATAATCCCCCTAGACATTTCCTACCCCGTACATTTTTTCGCACAGAATATTCTTCCCGGACATTTTCCTTTCGGATAGTTCTAACTCACAGACATATTCATCCCGAACAATTCCCTCAATGACATGTTCCTCCCAAACATTTCCAATCCCTGGGCATTTTCCTCCAGGACATATACTTTCAGGACACTTTCCTCCTGCACGTTTTTTTTCGGACATTTTCCTCACAGTGAAAAAATCACACTTCTAAAATAAACGAGTATAGTGCCCACAAAACGTTTAGAAAAATACAATCTGTAGCTACTAGCTACTGCATTTGGGTTACTGGTTTATGTGAAAATCAGGTCATTTTTGAATATTTTGCAGGTCTCTAAATGGCCACGAGGAAAAGCATTAGGGGGTTCGAGTAATTTAAACTACATGTTCTATGTCCGAGGTCATCCCCTAGACTATGACAACTGGGCAAACTTAACGGGGGACTCAAGCTGGAACTATGAAAATGTTTTACCATACTTTAAAAAGTCTATAGATTATCATGGGGACTATGTAGATAATGGTTAGTACCACTAATGGGTGGTCACAATTCTTGAATAATCACCATGAATTTTATTGTTTCAAACATTTTAAGGATTATATTATGTAAATCGTTTCTGTTAATAACTAAATTTGTAGAAAAACACTACGGTCAATCCGCATATGGGCCCATGCAGGTGGAAAGCAGAAAGTGGCGACCAATGGAAAAAGAATTTTTAGCTGCTACCCAGGAGATTGGCTACGATGTAACTGATCTTAATGGTCCTCAAAGAACAGGTGACAAGACACATTTTAAATACAACATACCGCCTGTGAAGAAACAAAATGAACTGTCAACAAAAATATTTAAATATCATGAGCTTGAAACAAGGGCGGATCCAAGAGGGGGGGGGCTATGGTGCTTTAGCCCCCCCTAGAAGCGAATTTTTTAACATTGCGAACATAGGAGCGG
The DNA here is from genome assembly GCA_949802685.1 of Dicyrtomina minuta. Taxonomy (NCBI): domain Eukaryota; kingdom Metazoa; phylum Arthropoda; class Collembola; order Symphypleona; family Dicyrtomidae; genus Dicyrtomina; species Dicyrtomina minuta. The sequence goes on along the minus strand of OX461808.1, from coordinate 98,577,065 downwards.
CCATTTTTCAAGATGGCTGCTCCTATCTTCTTAACATTGTAAGCCCCCTCCAGGAGGCCATTAGCCCCCTCCATATACAATTCCTGGATCCGCCCCTGGCTTGAAAGCATGCACATAGAACGTACAACACTTTTTACAAACATACAAATAAAACATTTTGCACTTTTCAATTACATGAAATTACAACATTTTGCAACTTCCAAAAACATACAAATAAAACATTTTGCACTTTTCAATTACATGAAATTACAACATTTTGCACCTTCCAAAAACATGCAAATACAATATTTTGCACTTTTCAATTACTTGAAAATACAATATTTTGCACCTTCCAAAAACATGCAAATACAATATTTTGCACTTTTCAATTACTTGAAAATACAATATTTTGCACCTTCCAAAAACATGCAAATACAATATTTTGCACTTTTCAATTACTTGAAAATACAATATTTTGCACCTTCCAAAAACATGCAAATAAAACATTTTGCACATTTCAGAAACAGTTACATAGTAACTTTTTTACTTTTCAATTTTAAATAGCATATAAATGGAATATTTTTCGGTTAACGTTAACAGTAACACGTTTCTCACTTACTAAGTATTTTGACATACCTATGTAATTTGAATTCCAGCGTTTTGATATGAATCACTTTCGTTCTTTATTGGCCATATACTACTTACTTGTGTAGGTTGTACCGAAAAATTAAATATATCGTCTTGGAAGAACCAAAAAATGAGTTATGTCATAAAAACAACATGAGAAACATGCGTAAAATGTTAATTTAGGATTTTTTGGAAAGTGTAAATTGCTCTTTTCCCATATTTTTGAAAACTGTAAAATGTTCTATTTAAACTTTATGTTTAAAATGTTGTATTTACATGTTTTTGAAAAGTGTAAAATTTTCTACCAACATAGTTTTTGAAAATTGCAAACTGTTCTATTTAAATGCTTTCAAGACATATTTCAAAATTTGTGTAGATAGAACATAATGTTTTTAGCTAAAAATGGAAATAAGTCATTTTGATTCTTCACAGACGAAATTAACTTTTCCAATAAAATATAGTTAATAGTATTACAGATTGCACAATTCTTCTCTTGAATTCCAATAATTATATAGGCTTCGCCCCACTAGAAGTTACTCAAAAAAATGGATATCGCCATGGAACTCATTCTGCTTTCATCGAGCCTATTCTACATAGGAAAAACCTCCATATTTTGCGCTATTCGCAAGCTATAAAAGTAAATTTATTTTCCAAAGATTCTGCCCACTGTCAACACAGTACCTATATGGCTTAAATAATTACACTACAATTTCGTTTAGCTCAATTTTAACTAAATCGAATTATTTTATTCATTGTAACTATTTATATTCACTTTTCTAGATTAAACTCGACAAGTCCAACCGTGCAGAAGGTGTTTACTACATCCGTCGTGGAGGCGGGACGAAGAAGTTCGCACGTGCAAGAAAAGAAGTAATCATTTGTGCAGGGGCAGTAGATTCTCCAAAATTACTAATGTTGTCAGGGATTGGTCCTAAGAAACATTTGAGATCTGTTGGGGTGAGCCCGTAATAATACAATATCATTCTTGCAAAACCCGTGCATTATGAAATGTCGCCATTTAATTCTATTTAGCAAGAAAATAGTTAGATTATTGTTTTTATACTCGTAGATAAAACCTAAACTAGATTTACCTGTTGGGCAAAATCTTGCAGACCACTTGATGACGGTCCTACCAAATATAGTCATCGACAAGCCGCTCTCTTTTAATCCTGAACGGGATTTTAATTTGGGAACGCTGACTGAATTTATTTTTAATGGAACAGGTCTGTCGCCATTATAAGAAAAATTCTAACACTTTCATTTTGGTTAATTAAAACATATTTTGAAGGCACAATTTTTGCAACCATTTTTACACGTTACATGTCCCATCGTTCGCTTGTAAGTAATGATTACCAATATTTGTATTGTTATAAGGAATGCTTACAAGCCCAGCGTCCACCTCCCACCAAGGCTTCTTTTCATCCTCGACAGTTCAAAAAACCGGTGTGGACTGGCCAGACTTACAAATGTACCATTTGCCCAATGCCATCTACTCCATGTTTTCCTCGGATTTTGCGAATGTTTTTGGAATCAAATACAACTACTGGGACTCTCTCGTTAAAACAATATATGGACATGATGCTTTTTCCCTGGTAGCTGTTCTAGTTCGTCCAAAAAGTATTGGGGAATTAACTTTGAGGGATGGAAATCCCCTGAGTAAACCGCTCATCGATCCACATTATTTAGAGGACCCTCAGGACGTAAAAGCATTGCAAGATGGCATCCAAGTGCTACTGAATATTGTGGAAAAGTCAAAGACATATCAAGGGCTGAATGCCCGCTTAACTTCGGACCCATTGCTAGACTGTGACCAGCATGCATTTCGAAGTCCGCAGTATTGGGAGTGTTACATTCGACATATGACCCTGACTGTGTACCATCCTATTGGGACTTGCAGGATGGGGTCGGGGGTCAAGGATTCAAAAGCTGTGCTTGATTCCAGGTTACGGTGCGTAATTAATTTTATTTAAGTCGTCACTATGGTCTACTGGCTGGAATAAAATAAATTTTTTTTTAACCAAAATAATGTTTATTAAATAGAGTTCTGCACACGCGCGGTCTTCGAGTAGCAGATGCATCTATAATGCCAGTCATCGTAAATGGGAACACAAACGCCCCCACAATCATGATAGGGGAGAAAGCAGCTGATATCATTCGCGAATTTTGGTCGAAGCAGTATTCAGTTTGTCCTGCCTCAAGAACATACCATATTAAACTTGAATTTGAATTAAATAAGAAATTATGCTTCTATTCTCAACTCAGTTAAGTGGTTTAGTTATGTAGGTAATTAATAATTATTGTAAAGGATTAATTTTTAAATGAATAAAAGAGAAATTATGTAGTTGGAAATAAATCCATCGACTCCTGACAATATTTAAAAATTAGCGAGATAAGAATTCGTTGGGTAATAAGATATGTTCATATATTGCTGTTGTGTTTGCTACTTATTCGGAATTTAATCCTATCAAAATATTTTGGAATCAATTGGTCAGGTTTAAGCTCTTTATTCTGGATTGTCTACTTGTCGCCTTTTCTTTTGGGGTATCATATTATCGAAATGAGAAAAACATGACTATGTCAATCCCTTTGACATTTTGACACTTGCTTAACAAAAAGAACTGACGATAAGAGGGTTATTGAATTACAGCCACCTTTTGCGTCAATAATGCAAGTAGTAAACAACTTTTCCATTGGTTCAGAGTTGAACTCACGTTTGACGACGACTGTTTGTTGGAAAGAAACACATTAGAAAACGATAGTAACATTAGTATCTGTAGTCTGTAGTAGTAGGTTTAGTAAAAGATAATAAACTGATAAGGGGTCATTCATATATTACGTTTCATTTTGCAGGGGGGAGGGGGTAAGCTTTCCATTTACCGTAATTTAAAAAAAAATGAAACTCTGGGGGAGGGGGAGGGGGTTTCCACAAAAACTTGAAACGAAATATATGGATAACCCCTAAGGTAGTTTATTTTTCCTTTATTTTGTACATTTTCCAGTCTAAAGTCTAAGCCTAAAGTCGTCTTTGTATTAACTCACAAACACGCAGCCGCGGATCCTAGGGGGGGGGCGAGGGGTTTTAACTATGCCCCCCCCCCAACCCCACCACATTTTAACATTGTTAAGATAGGAGCGGTCAATTCCCAAGATCCCATCATTATTAGCCCCTCCCCAATAAAATTTCTGGATCCGCCGCTGCAAACACAAGCTCATTGCATCGCATTTATTTCTACCTATTTTCAAATAATATTGTTAACATTTCCTTCTTGGCTCAAACAACCAACACTCTCATTTGAATGACAGGCACAATTTATTTGAATGAAATTGAATGTATTCAACTTCAAGGAGCACATTAACTGGGCAGTCAGTTTTGTCAAAGCAGCAGCATGCAGTACAATATACATTTTAGTGAAAAAGAGAAATTCACGATTACAAACTAAATAACTACAGATCAAATAAAATACAAAAGTTTTGTTCGTGCCAAGAATATAGAAAAAGTTATATTAGTGACACAGTGACGTGCGTTGAATAAAGCATTAGACAATTTTTTTAATTAAATAAAATGAGCCTGTGTAATATATTATTGCTAGTTTTAGTGTTCGCGCCAATACCACTGTGGATTATTCTGCTAAATAATTATAATTATTATTTAGTCTACCTCATAAGCTCGTTCCAGGGGGAGCCGCCGGTGAATTTTGTGTACGACTTTATTGTCGTAGGGGGAGGGTCAGCGGGTGCAGTAGTTGCAAATAGATTATCAAAAAATAAAAACAACCAAGTTTTACTTTTAGAAGCGGGAGGGGACCCTGTTTTCCTACATAAAATCCCAGCCTTGGCTGGTTTGCTTTTGCACTGGCCACAGCATGATTGGATGTATGAAACTGTTCCTCAGAAGCACGCCATGTTTGGGTGCCCGAACCATGTAAGTACATAGTTTAATATTTTCTATTGGATTAATTTCAGGGAGTTTAATAGTATAAGTGAGTAGTATACGCACATTTTCCACTCTTACATTTTCCTCCTGAAAATTCCCCCCTCGGACATTTCCAATACCCAGGTATTTTTCTCAACGACACATTTATCCTGGACGTTTCCAATCTCCAGACATTTTCCTCCAGTACACATTCTTTCCGGATATTTCAATCCACCGGAAATTTCCATGCAGGACATTCGCCTCAACATTTCGAATCCACCGGAATTTTTCTCCAGGACATAATATATTCCCAGATATTTTCCTTCCAGACTTTTTCCCCAAGATATATTCCACCAGGGCATTTCCAACCCCGAAAAACATTTCTCCAGGACATATTCTTCCTGGACATTTTCGTGCAGGACATATTCTTCCTGGACATTTTCGTGCAGGACATATTAATCCTGGACATTTGCAACCCACGGACATTTGCCTCCAAGACATATCTCTTTCAGACATATCTCTTCCGAGCATATCCATCCTAGACATATTCCGCCCAAAAATTTCAAACCGACGGACATTTTTCCACAGGACATATTCCTGGCGAACACATGCCTCCTTCCCGGACATTTTCAACCCACAGACATTTTTCCACATGACATATTCCTCGCGGAAACATACCTCCTGGACATATTCCTCCCGGACATTTCCAATCCACCAATATTTTTCCCCAGGACATGCTCCTCCCGGACACATGCCTCCTGGACATATTCCACCAGAAAATTTTCCTTCTAGTACCAGAATCACATCACTAAAATAAACGTGTATTGTCGAGATACAAAGTCGAGATAGCTGCGCAAGGTGTCCAAACAGTTTCATATCCATGCAATCAAATGGACTCGGCAGGGTTTGGACTTCTTGCCCAGCTATCTCGACTTTGTATCCAGACAATATTTATAATAGTCACAACATGCAAGCATTTGAGCTACTAGTTCTTGTAAAAATCTTGACATTTTTAAATATTTTTCAGGTCTCTTTATGGCCACGAGGAAAAGCATTAGGAGGAACGAGTAATTTAAACTACATGTACTATGTCCGAGGTCATCCCCTAGACTATGACAACTGGGCGAACTTAACGGGGGACTCAAGCTGGAACTACGAAAATGTTTTGCCTTTCTTTAAAAAGTCTATAGATTATCATGGGGACTATGTGGCTAATGGTTAGTACCACTAGTGGGTGGTCAAAAGCACAATTTACTCTTGAATAATTACCATGAGTTTTATTGTTTCAAAAATTTTAAGCATTGCAAATCGTTTATGTTAATAATTACTAATTTCGTAGAAAAGCACTACGGCCAATCCGCATACGGACCCATGCACGTGGAAAGCATAAAGTGGCGACCAATGGATAAAGAATTTTTAGCTGCTACCCAGGAGATTGGCTACGATGTAACTGATCTTAATGGTCCTCAAAGAACAGGTAACGGCACAAAATTAAAATATCGACACCGTCAAGAAACAAAATGACCTAAATCCATTTTTAGTTGAATGCAAAATGCACTATCTACAAAATTATTAAAATATAAATAATGATCCTGAAAGCTTGTAAATAGACTCTTTTGCACTACTTTTGAGATACAGTTAAATATATTATTTTGCACTTTTCAAAAACACGTAAGTAGGGAATAAATTTATTTTACCTATAACATAATATACATAGTTCATACTATAGTTATACTGATTGCCAAATTATCCCCAGGAATTTCAATTAGGCTTTGCCCCACTAGAAGTTACTCAAAAGAAAGGATATCGCCATGGAACGTATTCCGCGTTTATCGAGCCAATTCTGCATCGAAAAAATCTCCATATTTTGCGATATTCTCAAGCTATAAAAGTAAGTTTTTCAAAGCTGCTTTTTCCACTGGAACTGTATGCTTAGTATGCTATATGGTCTAAATAATTACGCTTACGTCACATATTCGATTGGTTCAATTTTAATGAAGTCAAATTATTTGAATACTCATAACTATATTTGTAGTATGCATATTTCAATTTGTTTAGATAAAACTCGACAAGTCCAACCGCGCAGAAGGTGTTTACTACATCCGTCGTGGAGGCGGGACGAAGAAATTTGCACGTGCAAGAAAAGAAGTGATCATTTGTGCAGGTGCAGTAGATTCTCCAAAATTACTAATGCTGTCAGGGATTGGTCCTAAGAAACATTTGAGATCTGTTGGGGTTAGTGCATAATATACAGTGTACACTGCAAAATATTATTCTTGTAAATCCGAATGTTATATAATTAGAATTTGTTCATACATGCGCAGATAAAACCTAATCTGGACTTACCTGTTGGGCAAAATCTTGTAGACCACGTGATGACGATCCTACCAAATATAGCCATCGACAAACCACTCTCTTTTAATCCTGAAAGAGATTTTAATTTAGGAACGTTGACTGAATATATTTTTAATGGAACAGGTCTGATGCCATTACAAGAAAAATTGTAACACTTTCATTTTTTTTAAATAAAAAATGTATTTTTGAGGCACAATTTTTAAAACCAGTTTTTGCATGTTACATGTCATGCTGTTCCCTTGTAAGTAAATACCAATATTTTTATGATTAAAAGGAATGCTTACAAGCCCAGCTGCCTCCTCCCACCAAGGCTTCTTTTTATCCTCGACAGTTCAAAAAACCGGTATGGATTGGCCAGACTTACAAATGTACCATTTGCCAAATGCCATCTACTCCAAGTTTTCCTCGGATTTTGCGAAAGTGTATGGAACCAAATACGACTACTGGGACTCTCTCGTTAAAACAATATATGGACATGATGCTTTCTCCCTGGTAGCTGTATTAGTTCGTCCAAAAAGCATTGGGGAATTAACTTTGCGGGATGGAAATCCCCTGAGTAAGCCACTCATCGATCCACATTATTTGGAGGACCCTCAGGACTTAAAAGCATTGCAGGATGGCATCCAAGTGCTACTGAATATTGTAGAAAAGTCAAAGACATATCAAGGGCTGAATGCCCGCTTAACTTCGGACCCATTGCTAAGCTGTGACCAGCATCTATTTCGAAGCTCGCAGTATTGGGAGTGTTACATTCGACATATGTCCCTGTCCCTGAGTGTGTTTCATGCTGTAGGGACTTGCAGGATGGGGACGGGGGTCAAGGATCCAAAAGCTGTGCTTGATACCAGGTTACGGTACGTAATTACTTTTATTTAAGTTGTCACTGTACTACTATTGGCTGGAACAAATAATTAGCATTTGCTTTTGAAATTTTGATTTTTAACCAAAATAATGTTTTTTAAAATAGAGTTTTGCACACGCGCGGTCTTCGAGTAGCAGATGCATCTATAATGCCAGTCATCGTCAATGGGAACACAAACGCCCCCACAATCATGATAGGGGAGAAAGCAGCTGATATCATTCGAGAATTTTGGTCGAAGCAGTATTCAGTTTGTCCAGCTTCAAGAACATACCATATTAAACACGAACTTGAATTAAATAGAAAATTATGCTTGTATTCTCAACTCACTTAAGAGGTTTAGGTAAGTAGCATGGCCATATAGTGCGGCGAGCGCAGGCAGCCTGCGCTGCCTGAATTATAAAAAAACATGTAAATGGAACATTTTGTATAGTTTTCAAAAATATGTAAAAAGAATATTTTGACTTTTCAAAAACATGCAAATAAATTTTTTTGTACATTTCAAAAACATTTTGTTCTTTTTTGAATCAAGTAAAAAAAATATTTTGCACTCTTCAGAATCAAGTAAATAGAACATTTTAAACTTTTTTAAAACATGTAAGTACAACATTTTGGTTTACAACAGAAAACCTTAAAAAAATCAAAGTTGTGGTTTTTGTGTAGTAACAAATTGCTGCCTAAAATTATTTCCTTTGTCCGGCCCTGGTAATTAGGTAATTATTAGTAATTGTAATTGATTATTTTTTAAATAAATAAATTGTGGTTTGAAATAAAGCTATCGACTCCTCACAATATTTTAAAAAATAACGAGACAAGAATTCGTTGGTCGTTTGGTAAAGTTAAACATACATGCATATAGATATTCCTAATTTCCTTGTTGCTGCATTATTTCTGGCTATAGGCTGCTATCTTTAAAAGTCAATAAGGAAACACATATATTTGACTAATGATCCAGGTTATCTGCATATTTCTTGTTTAGCTATATAGAAGTAGACTCTTAACTTCAAACACACAAGTCGAGTGCCCTGATAAAAATTATGTAGCCACAATTCCATGTTTATTGTCATACAAAATTAAACTGAATAGTTCAAACACCAATTTTTGAGTTTGCTGGTTTAAATATGTAAATGTGGAAAAATGGGAGACCACTGCCAAATATTTGAACTAAAAACCAATACCGAGACGTTACTTCATGTCTACGGCTAACTTTCCGTTAAAGAATCTCCTGTGTTTATTTTTATGGATATTCTCACTGACTGTTATATCCTGTATGTATATATGATGAGTTTCTTGTCAAAACGGGATAAGTCCATCTAAAACATGTTCTTCCGATTTAAATTGTGTTTTTTAGTGTTTTCGTAGTTTGAAGAAGACAATTGCCGTGAAGTAGTTTCTGCAAGATAAAGTTTAAAATCTAAAAAAAAGTTTGGTTTCACTTTAAAACGATTAAAATTTCATTCCATGGACTTTTTCCTCCTTGTTAAGTTATTGATTTTGAGGCGAAAAGGAAAAAGTCCACAAATCCAAATTTTTGAAAATTTTCTAAAAAATTCCAGAGTCAGTCTAGATTTACGAAACTGCTTGTAATAACGCTTTGTCAGTTACAGTACTTGTAGAATAAAATTGAGTTCAAAAGAATAATCCTGTCACATTTTATTCATTATTCGTTGTTCTTGTAAAATTGGCTTCGATGGGCTTGACCGGTTTTGCCAAAAAACTCTTTATATAATTATGAATGAATGTTAACTTGTAAAAATTGAATTTGCATGAAGTTACTTAATTTTATCATAATCTAATGAATATACATACATGTAGTGTTGTAACAGTACATGTATACACGTAAAAACATCCATTTTTTTGTCCAAATACATATGATTTGCATATCTCCTGTTACACAGTCGATTTATTCTTAAAGCCACCTTCGTATGAAGATACGACTTTAGAATGAGGTCAGTTTGACAATTTGAAGCTTGATTTTCATAGACAATCAAAGGAAGTTCTGTCGACCGAGAGAGAAGCACAGCTTATGCCTGACAATAACTTTGTAGGCACCCTCTCCTAGTTTTGCTTTAGTTATTATAGTTTAGTTAGATTTATTCTATTATCTTAGGTCGAATAGTTTTTTGGAACATTACGACAGTTTCAATAATTTATTTTTGAGTATATTTTGATAATTATTAAAGCCCTATGTCCTACAACCTGAAGTAGCCTCAAGTTTAATTTTAATTTTTGTGAAGCTGAAATTTTGAAATTAAATTGAAATTTTACACGGAGTGTAAAGCATAAAATATCTTGTGGTCTTGGTTTTTTTCGCCGCCCTTACAAGCTTTTGCATAGTTTTTGCATCAGGTACGTTGATTTAAATTTAACTAATATATATTAAAAGTTACTCCGGAATTTTAATGTACAGAAAAATATACGCGAATTTATTGCACACACCTAGAGCTGTTAATTTGCAACTCATTTTGCTCCTACTTCCACATCTACAGTACAATCGGTAATCAGTGGTCAACCAAAATTTCGGTTATGGATTTACCGATACAGTTGTTATATTAAGTCTAAGGAAATTGCTGTCAGATCACGCCACTGTTTATCCTGTTGAACGCATTTGGTATTTGAATACCCAGGTGCGAGTATAAGACCCCCGGTGAGAGTAACGTGGGTGCGAGTAATGTGTGGGTACGAGTTTATAGGGTGCGACAAATGGCGGTACCGTATGGAGTATGGAGAGGGAGTACTAAGGTTTGCTTCATACGCTAATGAGAATTTACATTAAATGTCTAAATTAATTCATTCTTATAAAGATGGCTGCCCGACTGGACTCGTCCCATATTGTTCTCAACCATATTTCAACAGAACCGTCTGTACCAGCAGAGCAACACTTTCTACAACGGGCAAACAAGAATGCATGGCCTTTTCAAAGATTACTGCTAGACTGGAAGCAGATAAATGCTGCATTTATTCTTTACTAAGACTTCCACCTTGTTATCCGTGTGTGAACAGAAAATCTTCTAGGACCCTCTCAAATCTAATGATGCGTTCTTTAATGTGATTTGTAGTCATTATTATAACTTTTGGGATTGTCCTTAAAATGCATACCAATATTTGGCGTGCCGTAATTTAGTATGTAACTTTTTTTTATTTTTGAATAATTTTTTAGACATTTTTATATATTATAAATTGAGAGAGTAAGAGTAATTGAAAACAATACTTAATAAATGAAACCATGATTAATCATACTCATATAAGATGAGTTTTTTTCAATAGAAACTACAAAGACATAAAGTTACAATGAAAAGATTTAAACGCAATAAATTTATTATGCCACAGTATTATATTATTAGATCATTAAAATTCCCTCGGTAGTTGACCGATTTAATGTTGTTGGACGTGGGAGACGGAGAAATTCATAATCTTCACAATTCCGATATTTTTAGAATTGGTCACTTAAAAGTACATAAGTAATTAATTAAATAAACATACATCGCTCACGCTATCATTCTGGGTTATGTAAAGTTGGGGCTCACTGGAACTGGACGTTGGATAACAAGGCAAAGGAAAAAAGTTTATTTTTCGGTACTTACAATTATCATGTTAGCATGTACATATTATTATAACCAAGTCTTATTTAATATTAGCTTTTTAGCAATCATTAAACCTACCTGTCGTTAGTTATATATCGTCTGTGAAGAACCAAAATGACCCATATCCAATTTACGCTAGAATCAAAATGAGCTATGTCATAAAAACACGAAATGAGGAAGATGCGTAAAGTGTTAATTTAAGCGTTTTTGAGAAGCGTCAAATGTTCTATTTTTATGTTTTTGAAAAGTGCAAAATGTTTTATTTGCATGTTTTTGAAAAGTGCACATGTTTTGTTTGCATTTATATGTATTTGAAAATATATTTCATTATTATTTTAGATAGTGTAAATTGTTTTTAGCTAGAAATGGATATGGGTAATTTTGGTTCTTCACTGACGATATGTAAAGTAGCAAGCATAACACATATTAGCATGTTTTCACTATCAGGTTTTCAAATTCTGTACTTGAAGTAGAATCTACTTTTAGAAATAGCTTCATATTATAGGTCAACGTTTTGCAATTGCAATCCCAATAAGCAACTCAATGTCAGTAATTTTTGAGCAACTTCAATTCCTAATATTCTTACTATACAATACTTCCACACCACACACTAATTCCTGCTGATTTTAAGCCACTTAATTGCTTGCTAAAAAAAGCACCAATAACTTGGTAATTAAATTAAAGTAATTAAGTAGCGTGTACCAATTGTAATTGAATTTAATCTCTTCAAGCATAAGCTTAAAGTTATTATTGCTATGCACAATAGACAATAAAACTAATAATATTGTAACAATGATGCGTTATAAGTAATTTGCCAAAGTCGTAAAAATTTCCGATTTAGAGATTTATTTTTGTTTTCGTTTGTAGCATCGTAATCGTAATCGTAGCGACCTTTTCCTTAATTCCTTATTTTTTAAATTCTTGTTTATGGCTAATATGGCTACAAATTCCATTTAATTGTATCCTTGATCTATAGCGCGAATTTTGTCTTCTTCATAAAATCATTGATTAAAATACGAAGAAATATAATAAGGTACGGCAGGTACCGTACTACGGTACTAGAAACTTTAATGTAGAAACTAGAGACGACCAAAATCCGTTTCGGAATTAGTCTTTTTAAAATCTTTAATAATATCAGCACCAGGTCAGCGTCAGCCTGGCTGGTGAACTCACAAGTCAACAGTCCCTAGCTTTTGAAAATAATTAATCGTACAAGTTACGTAGAACAAACATGAAGTACGTACAGCGTAGTTAAACGTCAAACGTAAGTAGCTTTAAAACTGTAACAAGTGTAATAATAGGGATATTTGTAAATAGTAATCACTAGTCAATAGATGTTCGTACAGCGTTACAGCAAATTACCAGCGAGATTACACCTGCCTGCTGTCAAGCCAAGCTAGAACCTGTAACGTAATTACTAAGTAATTAATACGTCGAATAAGACGTGTAATTGTCAGTAACCTGTGTGCGACGTCACGTGTGTAGTCAACAGTTGGGACCTGTACCTGTCTCGTTAACCAAACCACTACGGCCGCATTACCACCTACCGCAATTACTTAGTGAGTTTTCCAGCCGTTTTGCCACAGTTCAGCAGTTGTCTGTGCAGTGTGGATAATAAAATACTGAATTGAAGGGAAAGGGAAACTGGGTTCATCAGGGGAGATACGAATGGGTTTTCGAATGCTATAAATAAGTTCCTAATTAAGTTACTCAAAATTAATTAGCACGATGGACTTTGAAGACTTGGATAATAATAACGTAGTAGAAGCGGCGAAGGATGAGATCCTGTTGGAAGTAAAGCAAGTATTTATTTACACCATTCCATTTAGTTTGCTACAGGATCCAAGCTACCTGCACAGGTTAATTCACAATTTTGTTTGCTATGATTTCTAATAATTTAAGTAGGTATGGGTATAAGTATATAAGTAATAAGTAATTTATTTTAGGAATGTTTCTTGTACTATGTATGTACTTAATTTAATGTGAGTTTTGGTTTATAGCGCGTATTTTTCATATTTCTGGTACTTGCAGAGCAAAAGACTGGGATTTATCAAATCCGGATGGAAGCTTTAGGTTGATTTTAATTGGTTCTGGGAATAAGAATCGCTGTCTTATTAAACTTGAGTATTGGGACGGTTCCTTGCTTGGTCAGTCTGCCATTGACTTTTACCCCGGAAATTTTGGATCATTGGCTAGTACACTCAACCCTGTGTCTGACTCTACTCGCTACTTTACATTGAAAATAAAGAAACGATGGGGTAAGTTTGAGAATATTTATATTGTATTGCTTTCCATTTTTTGGCATTCCTGGCTGTAGGATATTTTCCCTCCGGGCATTTTTCTTCTCGACGTTTTCCTTCTAGACATTTCCCCTAGGACGTTTTCCCCCAAGACGTTTTCCCTCATAACATTCTCATTCTAGACATTTTCCCGCAGGACATTTTCCATCCGGAAATTTTCCTTCCGGACATTTTCCATCCAGACATTTTCGCTCCAAGACATTTTCTTTTCGGACATCCCCCCCAAGACATTTTCCTTACCAGGGCATTTTTCTGAATGGAAAACGTCCTCCTGTCGAGTTAGGAGGAAAATGTCCAGGGTGAAATATCCGAAAGGATAATGTCCGAATGCCACATTCCCAGTTTCATTAACCCATACAGCCACATCACTGCTAAGATAATCCTTCAATTTAGTACTACCCATCTATTCCCATTGTAAATTAAATTCTCATATTTAGCTGTGCTTTAGATTTATTTTTATACGCAAATTAGTTTTTTTAAATACAAGAAGTGAATATTTAAAACGGTATTTTGAATAATTTTTAAAGGTAACTATGAAGTAGTTGGTCTTGGCTTCTCAAATCGCGCTCTCAGTTCAGAACTCACTACAGCGCTCATAAATTATTTTGCATCCCGTTATCCCAATGGAAAGTTACCTGAAAAATCTCCCACAGCTTCTTCAAAGACCAACAAAGACAATATGAAAATAAAATCGTCGTTGGAAATGGAACCGGGGCCGAGGCAACTGGACCTGTACAGTGATGTCAGAGGTGATAATAATAATACGAAAGTGAAGGACCTGAAGCAGAAGCAACCAAAGAAAGAAATGCATACGTATACCTCACGCGAACGCGATTCAAAAAATAAAAAGGAACTTGAAAGGCAGAAAAAGAATGAGAAAAAAAGACTTAAAAAGTTAGAGAAAAAGGTTGAGCAGAAAATTCTTGTGGAGAGGAAGCGAATCGAGGAGCTACAGCGTCAAAACTCCAAGAAGAGACAGTGGAAGAATGAACGAACAGACCTTACTCATTAAAATGTACTATACGGTAAATATATTATCATTAATTTATTAAATGAATTATTAACAACGTAGTTGTTGTCCGAATAAACTCGCATTATTATTTATCCTTACAATGTATTTCAAGTTACATAATAATTATACAACATTTTAGAAATATCTGTAATATTAAGTAACATTTAAAAAAACTAAAAAAGAAATAATTAAAATTATTAGTAGGTTTTAGCCGCAGCAGTAGCATGATGCTCTCGATTGATGTGAGTCTGTAAGTTCTTCTCAAACACGAACATTCTATTGCAGACGGGGCAATGTATAATTGGTCTCCTAGGCTTATTATGTGTCAATTCATGGTACCGGTATTTCTTCTCATTACAAAATTCCTTGTGACAATGTTCACACTTGAAAATCTTCTTGTCCCCGTTGTCAAATTCTGTGTGATTCTTAAACTGCTTTAAGGACGTAAAGGTTTTCTTACAAAGAGGACATGCTTGCCCCTCCCACTCTGGTTCCCCACCGGTACCGGTGCCGGGCAAGGACAATGTTTCCCAAGGCACCCCGTGTTTCCCTAGGAGATGTGTCTTGAGAGTACTTTTTTGAGCAGTTCCAAACGCACATATGTGACACAGATGCGGAAAATTTTTAGTGTGCAACATTTCATGATCCTTCAAAGCAAATTTCTTGTAAAACTTTTTGGAGCAGTACTGACACAGGAGTTCACTCTCCTTCCTCTCGGCATGAAACTCTGGATGCGTGGCACGATGCTCACGGAAAAGCTTCAAATGACTAAAAGTGAGGTCACAGAATTTGCATCGAAGATGAGCGTCCCCTTCTTTTTTATTGTGAATACTTGACCTCAAATGGAGGTGACGTTTTTTGGCGAAATAAGATGATCCACAAGTTTCACAAAGGACGTATTTCGGATTCGAAGGAGAAGAATCAATCATATGTAACAATCGCTGGTGCACTGCTAAGCCTCGCTGAGTTGAAAATGTACTTTGACCAATGCAGTCAGGCACAGTGCAAGGAAACCCATTCCCGTCGTGAACTCCATATTTCATGTGCTCTTGAAAATCCAAGAGTCGAAAGTAGACTTTTGCACAGGTGGGCAATGGGCACGTGTAAGAACCTTTTTTGTACAAGTGTGAAGTTGGGTTTGGGGTCTTGTTGCTACTAACCATTTGTGTTGGTTTGGATTTTCGGATTATAACTTGTTCAGCGAGGACTTTGGAAGAAATTCGTTTTGTTTGGATTGAGATGGAACCAGAACCAGATTTCGTTGGGAGTGCTAGATTTACTAGATTTATTGAGAAATCTTTAATGTTGTGATTCCTCAATAGCTGTGCAGTTTTCGGGCTCTGAGTTGGTTCTACAGGTTCAAGAAATTCCGATGTTTGTGGTGGCAGTGACGAAAATGGAGCTTCGTCGTTGTCTTGAAGGAGGTCGCGACTAGGCGTTACTGATGCACAGTTTTTGGACCACAGTCGCCCTATGAACTGGGTTATTGGAGCCCCGTGCATAACTGAAAGTTTAAATAACAAAAATATTTATCATTCAGTAATTAAATTATATCGTAACGTAGTGTGGTACTAGAAGTCATTGATCTTGAAATATATAGATATCAAACTTATATTGTAACCAAACGCTTTGTAAGAACGTTGATAGCGTGATTTAAAAAAAAGTAAATACAAAAATAGATCGTTTTTATTTATTTATACAAAACAGATTAATGATGGAGTGTAAAACTTACATTCAAAAATAATTTCTCGCTTTCTCTTAGCCTGAAACTCTAACGTATGTTCTGCGGGTACTTCGTCGTCATTGTCCTCGCGACTTTGTTTTTTCAAGGACAGGCGTAAAAAATCCTTTAACTTGGTTTGATACTTAACCTTGATTTTGTGGAGCTGTGTTTGCGCCCGCTTAATTTGGCCATTTAATGTTTCGATGTTCTTCATATCTTCTAAGCACTCTTCGCAGTATGTTGCTGTTTGAATTATGTCTTTCATTTTGTCTTTTGTGGGGGCTCCTTCGTCCGTATCTTGAACGTTGTACAAGGAGCAAATATTCGACGACCATTTGCTTTGATGAGCTTCGCCAATTTGCGAGCAGGATTTTGTGGACCCGCATATGATACAGTTGTGGACATGTGACCCCATAAGTTTTCGCTGTCGGATTCTTTTATTGGGTTTGGGGGTTTCATCTCCTGACATTGTGGTGGGTTCATCAGCAATAGCATTTATCTTAGATTTTCTGGGGCTGCAAGTGAATTTTATTAAAATTAAAGCTTGTTAACACAACAATAACACAAAAATAATTAATAGCGCTTACGATATTGTCATTTGCAAGTGTTCAACATTAGTTTATTTGGTTATTTTTTTTTAAATTTAAATTAAATTATTAGTCTAACTAAAATTATTAGAAATTGGAAGAACGCTTGATAACGAACCTATTTATAGTATTTTTAGTAGTGACAAGAGTCTTGAATAGATTACTCTTAGACTGAAATTGATCATGATTATTGGTGAAGCTCTGAGCAGGATAAATAGTTGGATAATAATTTGGTTTTCTTGGATCTTCACTTTTTTCACCTCCAATAAAATGAGCACTACAAATCCTTGAGTTGAGATTGGGAGCCCAGGGTTTCCCGTCCACAGTTTGTCTGTTTGCAAATGCAATCCAATATTTCATTTTGTCTTGCTTGAATGGTAGGGTCGAGAAGCGGTAGTACTGTAGGTGGTTTTCCCGAGTTTGCGAATCAAAACTCGTACACCCATAAACGCTACAAGCTCTCTTACTTCCTCCCTTTCTCAACATTTTAAAATTTCGAATCGCACCTCTAGAAGTTAATGTAGTGTATTTATTTACCTTCGTTATTTTGTATTTAAGCAATAATTTATTAATTACTGGCAACTGGTAACTGGCAGGTAAGAGGTACGTTATTTAAGTTACGTAACCCATGTTTAAGCTATGCACGGATAAAAACATAATTCAAGTCACAATATTACTAATAATTACGTACTGAACAACAGAATAACCAAACACTGATTGAACTGTACATATAATTAATACAACTTTTAATTTTAATGCTTAAAATATTACATTTAAAGTTAATATTCTTGCCAACGCCAACTGACTGCCAATCTGCCAACGCCAATGCCAATTAATGCGATAATGCAATATGCCTATATGATTTAAATTCCGCGCCACCAAAACCCAAGTTGAGTTTGAATATTCAAGGAAGTCTAAGCTGGCAGTCAAATGTATTAAATAGCCTTTTCTACATTTTGCCTGTTTAGACGTCCTTGACTAAACAACTGAACTTTTGTTGGCGCGGTTCTTAAAGGAAATTGTGCAAATGTTATTCAAAATTAAATTAGTCAAAAAATCAAACTATTACTCAAAATTGTTACAAATTTTTTTATGAAGTGGGCTAAATCCTTCCGTATACCGTCACCGTCTGCAGTTGTGGATGATATTTTAATGCACGCTCTTCGAGGATCAATTATGATTTATAATCATCATTTATATACTTAGAATTTATTTATGCATTATAACGTGTTGAATTTTAAAAAGTTTAAATTTTTTTAAAGAATGTATTGTCTTGTATACTGAGCTGTGAAGCTATTGCAATTGTGCAACAGTGACTTAATAAAGTTTTTCTCTCTCCTCTCTCTCATAAAAGTTGTAAAAGATAATTGTTGGAAGTGCTAACGAGTAAGTAAAAGCTTCTAAGTATGTGTAACTGCACCGTAATTAATTTTGTGTTGGATTAGTTCAGTTATCTTTGTCATTAACGTGGGATAGATCTGTACCTTCTTCCAACTTCGAACTTGTTTTATATGTTTCTGTTGGATTTAAATTACAACAACACGATATATTATTTAAAATAGTGCCCCATTTTAACAGCTACTTTGCTTAGCTGGGTTGTTAGAGAGTGGAGGTGTGTTGCTATTTCAAAATTAAAAAATGGGGAGACTTTGTGCCGTGTACGGGTGCAAGAACGCACAAAGTAAAACTCGGGAACAAGGTATTCGTTACTACCGTTTCTCAACCCTACCATGGATGCAAGAAAAAGTTAAACATTGGATTGCATTTGCAAATCGGCAAACTGTCGATGGAAAACCATGGGCTCCCACTAACAGCTCAAGGATTTGTAGTGCTCATTTTGTGGGGGGTGTCAAAGGTGAAGATCCAAGAAAACCAAATTATTATCCAACTATTTATCCTGCTCAGAGCTTCACCAACACTAACAATCAGGATCAAGTCCAGCCTAAGAGTAAACTTTCCAAGACTGTCAAAACTGCCACTAAAAAAACAACAAGTATGAAGTAGGTTCGTTATTAAATGTTCTCCCATTTACACTAACCACTGTAAACTAAGCTACTTAATATTTTAGTTGCGAAACATTATTTAATAACCAAATCAACTAACTTAGCTCTTACTTGTATGACACAAGTGAAAAGCGTTGCATATTCCATATTCGCGCAGTTATGACTCAATATGGTCTATTTCCATGTTTAGCTTAAAACATAATAATGTACAATCTACCAAAACTAAAAAATATCTTGATCCTAAAAATTTGTAAAACAAATGTTGAATGTTTTGCACATTTCAAAAACGTAAATAATAGCTAAGTATATTTTGGAATTTATAAACTCATGTAAATAGAACATTTTGCTCTTTTTCAAATCATGTCGTATTAAATTGCACATTTTGAATTTTTCCAAAAACATGTAATTAGTAGGGTTGAGGGTAGGTTCGGGTATCTGTGGTAGTCCAGTAACTGTGGTAGTGGGAAACCATAAAGCAACGAACGACAGCTGCAGTCCGAAGTTTATTTCAGTTCACTCAACTACTCATGGAGTACGTTCTGGCTGATATTCCCCGCGATAGTCGAAAACTTGTAGGAGAAAAAAATTACAAAACTTACTGTGTCGTTTTAACTAGTGAGGAAAGTTTATTTTCATTTTCTTCAAGTCCCTGTAGTAATTAATTAATTACTGATCAAAACACATTCTCACCGAAACTGATTGCAGGGAGATAGTTGGAGTTAGTCGGCATAAGTTAATCACGATTAAGATGAAATATTAATTTAACCCTTAATTTGGTGGATTTTAGAAAAATATTTAGTCATTTCAAAGTAGTGTTCTAAATGTGGTAATGTCAGGGCTTCTAACTGTGGTATTGTAAAAACCATGCAAAAATCATTGGAAATTTAGTGAAAATGAAGCAAGTGTGTTTTAAAAATATAAGTAATAATATTTCAGTTCGTTTTCATTTGTTTAGCATGTCGTAAATTATAACAATGGGAAAAAAGAAGAAAGGTGACAAAAGCAAGCCATACACCAACGTAGACCTTAACAATGCTATTTCTTCTGTTCGAAGTAGATCATTAATAACATTCATTTAATAAATTAGTATGTATCTCGTTAGTAGTTTTTGTAAACACACCGATTAGTTCATTCATAAAATGTGATTTACAGAACCTAGTCGAACTATTGTCTGGATACAAATTAGTGATATTTGGGAAGGTGGGCCCATACATATATTGTACCCGCCCATCCCTGCACCAATAGGCTCCGTGCACAAGAGAAACTCGTAGACAGGCAGCGCCCGCTGCGGCGTGGTATAAAGATACATCGAGGAGATATTCGAAATCTCAAGACTCAAAGCACAGCAAAACTAATATTTTGAAATTCATTTTTAATGCCAATTAGTGTTACTAGGCTGCTGAAATCTTGATTTGTACAATAAACATACTTTATAGGAAGTTAAATAGAAATTGGTTTTTAAATATGAATCCATATATTCGTCTTGTAGCCTTTAACGTGTGACTTTTTCATCAAACTAACTCTTGAGGTATAAGGTATGTCAATCACCATTACCACCGGATTTCTTCCAATTAATTGCGGAAGATTTTTTTTGGGATGGAATATGGACAAAAGAAAGAGCGTTATACAGAGATTGTCACTTTTCAAATGGATAAGAAATTCGAAATAATGAAGATATTATCACAGCGAAATGCCCACCCCAGACCAAAATTAGCAGCCAGCATATTAGTATTAAAGTAACTACAAGCATTTTATGGATTTATGACAATGTTACTTCATTTTCATTTCTCAAGTATAGAACATCACTAGTCATAATTATCTCATTCTTTGGCCAAAACTCAGACTTTAAAGCATTATTTTATTTTAAAATGTTCAAGGTAAAGGGCAGTAGGGAACTTAAAAGCTGTGATTGTACATGCGAAGCTGGTGTAGTTTGAAAA
Organism: Dicyrtomina minuta; assembly: GCA_949802685.1. NCBI lineage: Eukaryota > Metazoa > Arthropoda > Collembola > Symphypleona > Dicyrtomidae > Dicyrtomina > Dicyrtomina minuta. Next base: position 98,556,183 of record OX461808.1, on the reverse strand, counting down.
TTGAAAATGCAAGCATACCGCAGCAGTAGTTAGGTAGGTACATTAATAATTATGACGAACTCTCTTCTACAAACGATAAAAAACAGTAGGAAATCCAGCTAGATAAGAAGAGTACAACAAAGGAGGAAAAATGTCTGAAATGTTTAAATGACCATTAACTACTGGCAGTCCACCATAGTGACTGAAATTGTGAAATTGTTAATTTATATTGCAATTGTTTTACTTCCAAGTGTATAGTTTTCAATACGTTCTAACTTCACAATAAATCACAATAACAATAAAAATCCACAATTTTTGTGCACTACTTCACCATCCATTCGTGTTGACTACGTGATAAAGTACTTCCGCGGTATTAATTGTAGTTAAGTTATAGTGTACTCAACGAAGAAGCGAATAATTAGTTTGTAAAGTCGAATTACGGAACAAGTACAAAAGAAAGAGAGCGAAAAGTTACATCAACAAACTTCAAAAAATACAATAAATGAGATTGTTCGTGGTGATAGTTGGTCTTTTACCAATCCTAATAAAGTTAAGTCTACAATAATTATTTAGTTAGCAATAAGCTTTGACTTCTGATATTAAAACATCAGTTTGGGTATTAACGTATTGACCTGACTAACTTTATGTAGGTAATATACATAACTAGCAACTGTCAACTGTCACCTCCGTACTTACTTTAGTCATTAGTAAGCTTGGTGGATGCTAATAAGAACTTTAACAAGTGGAATTGCATTTATAATAATTATGTAAACATGAAAGATTAAAATTCGTTTTTCCTATTTTTGACGAATCATAGTAAAATTGTGAATTGTCTTGTCACATTAAGAAAATACAAGTTTCTACGAATTTAGGTTTAAGTTAAACTGCATCACGAAATCAGTTGTGGAAGTTATGACTTCGGATACACAATTTACTTAGAAATATTTTGACCTGTCAATATTCATATAAATAGTATTTTGATGAAATATACAATAATATTGGAAATTAAAATAAATGTTATTTCTTCACTTTACATTGTAAATGTACGAAAAGTATTTGAAAATATATTTCGCTCTCCTCGAACTATCTTCATCCCTACCCACAAGCCGCGCCACGGTATCATTTTGAAGCGACACCTGGTCTTGTGCACTGAGCCTATACAGGAAGGGGATGGGCGGGTACAATAAATGTATGGGCCCACCTTCCAAAATATCACTAATTTGTATCCACACAATAGTCACACTATAGTGTGATAAAATCTGTTCTGGCTTAATATGCGTTATTTACATGTTAATTGGCTTTTAACTTATGTTTTTTAGGCTGAAATTACAGTAAGCGGTGGGTGCTCATAAAGTTACCAAACTAATAACTATAGTGTGCCTAGTCACTTAATAATGTCATAAATAGCTTAATAATGTTTATTTACGTTATTTTCGTAACGTAAAATGTGTCAATTTTAGCGAAAATGAGACTACCACAGTTAGAACCCTGCATACCACATTTACCCGACCTAGCAAATTTCCCACTCCACCGAGGTCGTCTAGTTTGAACACCTGTAGTTTAAACAAGCAGCTGTAGAATTGGATAAGAATTGGGGAAAGTATTCAGTATAGTATGTGTGTCAAGTGTATAGTGCTATTGCTTTCAAAATTCTATTTACTTGGTATTACAGATTGAAAAACTGAAAGTTTTCCAAAAAGCTAACACAGTTAGAGGACCTTACCCTAAAGAGCATTTTTCACTTTTTAAAAAAACAGGCTAAAATAGAATTTCAGAAACATGTAAATAAAACCATTTGTAATTTTATAGCACAATAAGAACAAAGTATAACTTTAATATGTACCTATAACTTTATTTTATTATCAGTGCTCACACTATTATCACTGCAATATTGCTATTTAGTTTTTACCATTAAGGAACAGTAACATACATAAATATTTTTGGTATCACAATGGTTGGATCAGTTTTATATTGTACTTAAATATTTATTTGAAATTAATAAAATGAATGATTATTAGGCTTGATCCTCGAACTTTAGCCACAACGATAACTTTGGAGATTGCTGGGCTTAAAACAAACCAACCTTAAAAATTTTCCAAGAAAAAAGTCACCGTTCTCCCGGCCCCGACGACCAGCAATCCGATGACATCTATTTGGTCCGAAAAACCTTTTTTAAACTAATATTTCAATTTCGAAAAATTGTTTAATATTCATAATCAACAAACTAATTGTTTAGCCCTCAAGAATGACAAAAGTGAAAAGCGTTGCATGTGCATGCATACTTACTTATTTTTATGTATTATTGTTGTAATAATAATTATTATTGTAATATGCTTGCAGCTCAGCAAACCCCGACGTACAGACACAGGCTGTTGAACCTGCTCCAATAATAATTCCAAACGATGTGATACCCGAAGTTTCCGAAGCTTCGCTATCATTTAGAGTTGTCCCTCTGTTCCTCCAATAGTCACTCCCTCGAAATATGAAAATGTAAAAATGTGAAACGCATATATCTGTATCCTAAAATGGCCAAGTTCAATCATTCATCTACGGCTAAATGTACATAAATATCAAGTATGCGCATTCCCTAACAATATGTTCATTCTCTTAATTGCCGTATGAATCTGCATAAAACATCTTATTCGCGATTAACAAGTGAATTATGAGCGCTACAATAAATAATCGTAACTTGGAACTTAAATATGCTGCTATGGTTCTTAATTTAATTATCATATTTCATAAACACACACACACTCAACATCCCTTGACATTACATACTACTAAAATTCACTTAATTTATGGTATAATTTATATTTTTAACAAATTGGCATTCAACGCATACAAGATACTCATACTCTAATTTAATAATAATAATTACCTGTTTATTGAGGATGACACTGACGGGGACGGGAACCGACAAATCCAAAACCGTGAATTAATTCGAAGCTGCGTAATTTTATAGCTCCCTAATCTCCTTTTGGTTCACAAAATTGGGTTTGGACTCTTTATACTTTATTTAATATATTTTTGAAGTTTAAATATTCTTGACTTCCGACATTGGAAAAATGAAAAGGAAAAAGGAAAACTAACTACGGATCTAAAATCCCTGGACCTGGCGAACTGCTAACCTGTTCTTCGGCTTGCTGCTAGTTGGAGACTTGAGACTAGACTGAACTGTGGCTGTCGCCCTGCCTATGTTCTAGCTGATTTTTAAGAATGGCGTCTTTTACAACTGCCAACTTCTTTTGTCCCTGCTCCTTCTTCCCTCCAACTCTCATTCTCAGCCCTTACTTCCCTTCAAACTACTATCGTCCCTGCCTAATACTTTCTGGATTTGCTCCCTTCCTCCGTCAGAGTGCTCCGTTAATCCTTCAATATTATATGTAGCAGGGGTTCGAACACTATTCCGGTTACATAACTCCCTCGCTAAGCGATGGCTGCCCTCAGCGATTCCTGGGAAATGCAGTGGTCGAACCCCTGATCTCGTAAACAATAGACAATACCGATTCTTAATTAAATTAACATCAATATTATAATCATAATTGATCCACCGAGGTATTGTATAAAAATGGTACAAGTATTACATACATAGGAACAATGACAATACAGGTAAGTTGTGAGTAAAATAATTGAAATATAAATGCTCTATAATAATTACAATACAATATTATATAATTTAATTATGCTGCATATTTGCATCTTTTTGAAGCTCAGATCATATATTGTTATAATGTCGGACGTATTATTTAAAATAATTAATGCCTATACATTTTCATTATGTTATGTAGTACTAACGGAATTATAATAGTTAAGTAAGTCGTGTGTGAGATTCACAAAGATATTTGTTTCATAGTCATTACATTATTAACAGAGTAATAAATTCCAAATTTAATCCTCATTGTATTATATTTTGTACCTCCGCAGTTCGAGACCATATTTTCTATTGAGCAGCATTTTACAATTATTTTTACCATATACTTAACTATGTCATATCATATTTTACCCGTATAATTTTGTTTAACTTATTATTATTATATTTTTCCCTCCACACATAGTATACTCATACATACTACAAAATCATCTCCACCCCTCTTTCTTTCGACCCTCAAAACATCAAACTATTGCATCGGAGGAAAATGCTCGGTAACCCTATATCGAGAATACCCTGTGGAGCATCCTCCCCTTCCGCCGATAGAATTAGAATAATTCACGTCAAATAAATTCTGTTCAATTCCCCAGCGGGGCTATTTTTCATTATCGGAAATATAATATTAATCTCTATATCTAACTTAAATCTACACGTGACAAAATAATCAATTTGACATCAGGAAACATTCCATGTTTTACAAGAAATTTATAATTACTTTTCTATAAATATGTATTGAATATAGCAAAATTGATACATTGATTGACGAAAATACGGGTTATTTTTAAATGTATAAAAATACATAGGAATAAAGAATGTCACGTAGGTTTAATTTGAATATCATATTAATCTTTCAGAGTTACTTTGTATTATTTCAATAGTAAGGTATACTACCTAATTAATTTGACAGTAATAACATTTGAAAGTACGTGATGGCTGTGCTCTGGGCTGGTAAGAAGTGGATGGTGGTAATGGTTGTTGTTTCTCCGATGATCTTTCTTCCTTACGTGCTGGTAACTGATCGAAGCAAATCTCCTTCTTATGGTTCTGGTTTTGGTCTTTATAGCTGATGTTATGCCTTTTCTTTTCAACAGTACAATCCGTCAGAATAACATCCGCTAGATTTCTCACAAGTTTTCTCCGTTTAGAGTGCTGGCTTAATGGCGTTGGAGGTGGTACGTGTCCCATCAGCTCATCAATTTCCTCCTGAGTCACGCAGCAGGTCAGAATGTCATCGACCGAATGGTCTGCCTAAAATAAAATAAGAGCACACTTCCCAAATTAAAATTTTACCCTTTTTATTTTGGCTAGCCTGAGCCCAGTGATAAAAATCACCACGTGACATGAATTCTCATATTTTCAAATTGTAATTACAAATAATATATCTTCAATTAATCATAATATCTCATTGCTTTTTATGTATCATGTATTCCTTAAATCTCCTTAATTAAATCACGTATATGATTGTATATGGTATTCTTCCAAATACCATATATCTCACTACCATTCCATAAGTTCCATTCACAACTGAAACTTCTCAAGAATTAATCATACTCATTGAAACTGCCACAGCATTTCAAACACGACATAATATTTTTATTTTTCTTTTATAATAATTATAATATTAATAATGAATTGATTATAATTTTCCTTACGCTACCGTCAGGATGATTCAGGGATGGATGGAACAGTGCAACTCCAACAATTATTCCACAAATACTGCTCGTGGTGACGGATGGATTTATAAAATACTGACCTTAATCTGTCTGTACCTCCGATCCTTATCTTTTAGTCGCCGTTGGTTGCTACTCCATCCATTTCTCAATCATCCATTGACCTGACATTCTTCTCGTAAATCCATCGAAGTTTCGGAAAGCAAATGATGTATCTCCAAATGCTAGGTTCTCATCTTGTTTAATTTTCTTCTCTCTTCAACTTGTTCTCTCCGAGTTGATTCCAAATTTCCTCTTCAAACGTTGCTCGACTTCTCTCCACATCTCCACCGCTCCTCTTCGTACTGTAATCCTTCTACTAAGATTGGAAAGAAAACTACCACCACAAATTATTTATTTCACCGTCACCAAGTATTGATTTTTCCCCCAACTTAAATTTTTAAACTATATTTTTATTTTTATTTTTATGTTTTTATTGGACATGCTCAAACTAACTACTATTTAGTATAACTCATATACTTGTCACGTCTATTTACACCTTTACTTCCTGCTCCTTCTCACACTACTTCTTGGGTTCGGTATCTGTTTGTTTAGCTTGATGGAATTTAGCCCATGCATCTGTAAATATGTATGGCTCTCCCTCCCTCCTATTATCATTGTAGATGCGTCTTAACTCTTCATTTCTCTTGTTTGCGAGGGAAGATGAGCCCGGTATCTCTTCTCTCCCAGGATCATTTTCCTCTATAGCCTGTGCCGTTTCTGGAAGGATTATTCCCAGCAATTCCCGTAGTGATCCATGGATGTGATCGTCCCATCCTGTGCCTGGTAGGTTTCTCTGCCTGAGTCTGGTCCTCAATCTCTCTCGTACATTCTGCTTTCGTCGTTCGAGCTGGACTTTCGAGGATTGGCTACATCGTGTCGTGAATCGAGAATTTGCTTCATCTGCGAGATTGATATATGTCAATCCAGGTTTGATGCCGTCAAAGGTCAGCTCATATAAGTGTTCACCTGGTGATGGGTTCTTGACTTGTAGATATTGAGATATCATTTGGCGTAGGATTCTGTTCCAAGCGTTGATTTGTTGTGGGCCAACCCCTACAGGAACCGTGTCCTTGCACACGCTAAATGGATCTTTGCCGTCAAGGATATAAACTAATTTCTCCAGCATGGCATTAGACATATACATATATATTTTAGGATCAGTATCTGGTCCCTGGCATACCTCAATAAAATCCTCAATCACAGCTTCACGGGGATTCTTGGATGGTCTACCAGGATATCGGCGCGGATTCTGGGAACGAGTGCTAGGATGCACATCAAAATTTTCGTTCTCTGAAAACCCGATGCCCTGATACTCCATCCAATCGTCCTTGTCCATGTATCCCAGATTTGTGGCATAATTGTATTCGTATCTCAAGTCCTCGATACACTTATTATTCTTAATCTTATTTCTGGGTACGAAATAACAATTCTGTGGGTTACAATACGTGACACCATTAACGATCACCGGTGGGTATGCTTCCTCCGGTGGGGCATTGACTGAGTTGACAACTATTTCCCTAAAATCCTTCTCATACACAGCTGTCCTATTAATATTGCATAGGTATGTGGAATGGTTCTGATCGTGGGTCCTGTTGTATCGTAGCATTTCTCCCAGTCTTTTCTGCCACATACCATCCGGCAGCCCCTCAATTTTAGCCATTTCGCTGCTAAGTGGTTCAAAATACATATGAATGTTCCCCTTATTAATACCTGGATCAATATGGTTAATGAATTCACTGGACAGTTTCATTTTAATGTACTGTGGGGTGATTGAAATATGGAAAAGGTCGTCCAATGCAGTCAATTGTACTGTAAATTCCTCCTCAACCTTGTCCGCGGTGCTCTGAGTTTCCTCAGAAGCATTACTTACAAATATTATCGGTGAGTAATTAGGGTCAATCCTGGGCTTTTCGATTGAATGAATACTGATCGTCCTATTATCGCCCTCATGTACTTCTTTCCTATTGATGGTAGCTAGGTAAGTATATTGACCTTTGAGTTGATGCTTAATCATTCTACTCAATACCATCTGCCATGCGTCCTCATCGAGACTCTCTATTTTATACATTTCCTGTGTAATTGTCTCAAGATACAAACGAATTTTCTTGCTTGCACTTTTCGGATCTACAAGCTTAAGGAATCTACTGGAAATCTTAAGGTTCACGCAGTGTGGAGTGACTGTGATACGAAAAAGGTCATCCAGTACAGTTTCTTGGATCATGTACTCTACTTCCATACTACTTGGCTTGTTCTGATCTTGCTCTACAGGGACCTGTGATTTGGCTGCAGAGGTAAGTGGATGGATATCGACATTACCATCTTTAGCAATTTGAATTCCTTGATATTGTAACCATTCCTGCCAGTCCATATATCCAGTGCCTGTAGCACAATTGTATTGTAGTCGAGTGACACCAATACCTACATTGTCTTGAATATTTTCCCTTAAAATAAAATAAATACTGTGAGGATTACAATATCGTTGGTCTTCAATTTCTACCACAGTTTCATCCCACTGATCATCTAACAACGTGTTATCATCAACCTCCTCCTCTGATGGTGGAGTTGAACGACTTGCTTGTGGAGCCGCTGTCATGTCTACGTCCCTATTTGCATCCCCTTCCAATCCAACTACGACCTTATTTGGTTCCTCCTGAACCTCAGCATCATATACCTCAAAATATACATGCTCCCTATGTCGCTCATTTATAGTTCCGTCTTGGTTCAATTTACCCAGTATTACACTTTGAACAATAGTCTCATATTCTGCGTCCCCAAATTGTACCTGCAACATATCCACTTTGTCATCACTATCTACCTTAATTAATAGTGATCGAGCCTCCTCGCCACTCGCAAGCCGTTCCATTCTTGTACTGGTTCGTCTAATAATTTGGGATGGATCGTAAATTCGAGTGCTCAAGCGTTCAAGCATATCGTTGATCTGGTCAATATGCAACCCAAAAGTTTCATGGGCCCGTGCTGGTGAATTCACATTTACCAAGCAACCTGTCATCATTGGGGTGACTGAATGAAAAAATACTCGATTGTCAATATAATTTTCACGATGTCGTGCTATGTTGAGGAAGTGACACAATTGGCCAGCGTGGATGATATTTTGGCATTCGCTATTGCTAACAAACCATCCTTGTGACTCAAGGTCACCGGGGATGAGACATGTCGTGACATCGAGAGTATCCTCAGTAGGCACAATTGCCAACGTAGCCTGGTTTGTCGCACCAATGCACCACGAAGTAAGCTCGGCACAGGTGCCTCTATGGATGAGTAATGGAGCGCTCTCCATTTGACGCTGAATATCTGCGATCACCTTATCATCCTCTTCCCCAAAAAGGTATATTGGCTCCTCAGTTAATTTCCTGTACAATGGCCGTGATATGCTTCTTAAGCCAGGTATGTAGTTGAACCATACACTAATGAACCGTAACCATCGCTCGATAGAATTCGGGCCTAATAATTCAGGATAGCTTGCGAAGGCTTCCTAGGATTTAGGATTAATGTTGATGGCACCCTCGGACACGTGGAATCTGGGACAAAATGTCGCTGTAACCCTGGGTCCTCCCGTGATTGAACTTTCCATCAATTTTACTCTCATCTTCCTACTACGTCGTTCCATCTCTTCATTATGCCTAATGATGAGTGAAGCTAACAACTTCCTGATCTCCTCGGTATTCCTATCCATCTTGAGACCAAAAGAAGAAAATAATCCGCCCAGAAAAGATTTTATTCAAATAGTAAGTACTTACACCTTGTTGCTACCTATTGCCTACCAAAGACCAAAAATATCCCAGTCACTCTCTCACACTTTCCAGAAAAATTAATTCTCTATAATTTTAATAACAATCGAAAAGAAACGAATTTTGAAAATTATCGATTTGGGAAAAAATGAATATTCAATGGCTTAACACAAATAATTAGAATAATTGTATGTTATGTAAGTATTTTCAGGAATGAAATAAAAATCTAACCCTCAACAGGTAAGTGTATTGCTCACCACGTATTACTTACTTAATACAATATTTGCCACACTGACACAACAATCATTTATTATGCCACTCAATCGAAATACCGAATATCAATTAATTATCAATGAAATGCTCGATGTTTGAATTAATTGTTGAATATTCATACAAAATATTATTATCAGATATTATTTGATGATATTAATGGACAAATTGATGTATGTAATCAATAGAAAGTACGAAAGATTCGCCCTAATTGATGAGGAATTCACAAATATGACAACCGATAACTTGGACTTACTTATGAGGAGTTGTACTGATAATGTTGCGAACCACCAGTGATGTTATAGGATTTAAACGAATCTGATATTTGATTGTTATTAATGTAAACTGTAATTTTACTGTTGAATATGGATTACTACGATTATTAAAGAAACTAACAATCAAGTTGTCGAACTTAATGGAAGGTTGAAAACTATCGGAAACAGGGTAGGTAAAAATAAATCTAAATTTTTAAATATTTTTAACAGAACTTGAACTGATACAATGACTTTTACGGCTAAATCACACTCCGTAGATATCCTCGAAAAGACTGGAATATCGCAATGACACAAGATCAAAATTCTCTTCAAATACCTCCACTAGCCAACACTCAACTTTGACTTCGAAATGTAGACTCACTTAAATTATTTCAAAGAAAAGTTGTCCGACTGTCTTTAATCACTTTAGTTGTATTCACTACTATTCACAATGCAAATATTATTTCAATTTGATTATACTATTCCTTAACTATGAGATGACCGCTTGTTAGAGGGAATCAGTCCTCGTTACTGAGAAATTGGATGCGGTAAGTACCACAACCTTTGATGAAATCAACTTATGAATATTAATAAAGGTGAGTGCCTCCTTGTTTGATGACACTCTACCCAAATTATCGCTGATATTCAACCCTCAAATGAACTGAAATTAATATCACTATCAAGTAATTATTGAGGGCAGAATGACCAAATTTGAATGAAAAAGAAATCCAATTGTAACTTATTATTGTACGTAAATGTATAAAATTTGTACTATATAGATCAAGGAAAATTTGAATGTTATCTATAAATTAATAATGTCGACTTGATAATAATTATTAAAATGTTCAATTTGTTTTCAGGGTCGGTGTAGCTTCGCGTAGATTTGACTCACTTGGTTGTGATTAGTAGGTTCACAACACAACTAAACCACTCATGCGGCTTTACAGCCTATCTACTTAATCATATACCTATCTGAATATGTAATGAAATTATCCTAATTTATTTATATTATTGTTAAACTGTACCATATCAAGGTTAATTCCTTTCGTTGAAAAAATGATACGATTAACAGCCAGACGATGCACCCAATCCCTTGATGATGCTACAATCGGATGACCTGAGCTCCCTTGAATAAATTTTCAGCTGCTATGCCTGACTGCCCAATGACTGGTTACTGGAAATTTTCATGCATCGACTGAAAAAAGAAATGAAATTAGAATTCATGCCCCACTTTGAGTAAGAAAAGAATAGAATTCAGAGTCACATCCACTTCCTTAATTTATGCATCCAGTCTTAATTGTAGTTTTCCTTATCCTATTCTAATTTCTATTTTGGTTATTACCACTGTCCCCAATGTATTAATGCGCCTTTGTTGTATTATCACTATATTTGAGGTTATGCCATGTCATTCAAAGTCCTCATGCCATAAATCCGCCCTTCATTTCCATACGACTCAAACTATCTATATTTCGAAGCTCCCTAAAATCCTCAAAACACTGGTCATACTTTCTAAAACAAATCTTTCAAAATACATTCAGCACCATTCGGCAGAATGAAGTGCTGATATTCCTCGTCTTATCCCTAAAACACTTCTCATACAACTCTCCAAAATTTCCTCGTCAAAAACTCCCTAAAACCTCCTACCTAAAAAATTTTCGAAATTCTGGCCACAAATTCTCGAAAATTTCGGACTATTACCGGAGCTACAAGGGGAAAACACCGCACCTAATATGATACCCGAAGTTTCCGAAGCTTCGCTATCATTTAGAGTTGTCCCTCTGTTCCTCCAATAGTCACTCCCTCGAAATATGAAAATGTAAAAATGTGAAACGCATATATCTGTATCCTAAAATGGCCAAGTTCAATCATTCATCTACGGCTAAATGTACATAAATATCAAGTATGCGCATTCCCTAACAATATGTTCATTCTCTTAATTGCCGTATGAATCTGCATAAAACATCTTATTCGCGATTAACAAGTGAATTATGAGCGCTACAATAAATAATCGTAACTTGGAACTTAAATATGCTGCTATGGTTCTCAATTTAATTATCATATTTCATAAACACACACACACTCAACATCCCTTGACATTACATACTACTAAAATTCACTTAATTTATGGTATAATTTATATTTTTAACAAATTGGCATTCAACGCATACAAGATACTCATACTCTAATTTAATAATAATAATTACCTGTTTATTGAGGATGACACTGACGGGGACGGGAACCGACAAATCCAAAACCGTGAATTAATTCGAAGCTGCGTAATTTTATAGCTCCCTAATCTCCTTTTGGTTCACAAAATTGGGTTTGGACTCTTTATACTTTATTTAATATATTTTTGAAGTTTAAATATTCTTGACTTCCGACATTGGAAAAATGAAAAGGAAAACTAACTACGGATCTAAAATCCCTGGACCTGGCGAACTGCTAACCTGTTCTTCGGCTTGCTGCTAGTTGGAGACTTGAGACTAGACTGAACTGTGGCTGTCGCCCTGCCTATGTTCTAGCTGATTTTTAAGAATGGCGTCTTTTACAACTGCCAACTTCTTTTGTCCCTGCTCCTTCTTCCCTCCAACTCTCATTCTCAGCCCTTACTTCCCTTCAAACTACTATCGTCCCTGCCTAATACTTTCTGGATTTGCTCCCTTCCTCCGTCAGAGTGCTCCGTTAATCCTTCAATATTATATGTAGCAGGGGTTCGAACACTATTCCGGTTACAGATGAAGCCCCCAGAGGAATCCCAATCCGAAACCGAAAACTTAAAGGCCCACATGTTCACGACTGCATCATATGCGGGTCCACAAAATCCTGCTCGCAAATCGATGAAACGCATCAAAACAAATGGTCAGCGAATATTTGCTCCTTGTACAACGTTCAAGAAACGGACGGAGTCCCGACAAGAGATAAAATGAAAGACATCATTCAAGTAGCAACGTATTGCGAAGAATGCTTAGAAGATCTCAAGAACATCGAAAAAATAAATGGACAAATTAAACGAGCGCAGACACAGCTCCACAAAATAAAGGTTAAGTATCAAACCAAGTTAAAGGATTTTTTACGCCTGTCCTTGAAGAAACAAAGTCGCGAGGACAATGACGACGAAGTACCCGCAGAACATACGTTAGAGTTTCAGGCTAAGAGAAAGCGGGAAATTCTTTTTGAGTGTAAGTTTTACTGTTTACATTATTTAATCTGTTTTGCTTAAATATTTGGAAATTATATGCAATACATATTTAAAATATCGTCTGTGAAAAACCAAAATGACCCACATTCAATAAAAGCAAGAATCAAAATGAGCTATTTCATAAGATCCAAATGTGAAACATGCGTAAAATGCTAATTAGGAGTTTTTGACAAGTACAAAATGTTCTAATTCCATGTTTTCGAAAAGGTGCAAAATGTTTTAATTCCATATTTTTGAAAAGTGCAAAATGTTCTAATTCCATGTTCTCGAAAAGGTACAAAATGTTTTAAATCCATGTTTGAAAAGTTTAAAATGTTCTATTTACATATTTTTGAAGAGTGCAAAATGTTATATTTAAATGCTCTCAAGACATATTTGAATATTTTTGTAGATAAAAGGATATTAGTATTAGCTGAAAATGGATATGGGTCATTTTGGTTCTTTACAGACGATATAGTGATTTTTTTTTTTCAACCATGCTACAAACGTGTTTACAAATGCTACCTATACAAGTACACAATATAGAAGTTTTTCTCAGAATTTCAACGCTATTTATGTTTTCAGATATGCATGGGGCTCCAATAACCCAATTCATAGGGCGGCGATGGTCGAAAAACTGTGTGACGGCAAGGCAAATTCCCGACCTCCTTCAAAATGAGAACCCAGATCCTAAATTTGAAGCTCTTGATAGCGGCGCTGAGGAAATTAGCCACGAACCTGAAGACACGCTTATGGACTATAACGAAATCAGTTTTGTGGATGTCAATCCCAATGTAAATATCAGTTCTAATAGTCCACTAGCAAAACCACACGTTCAAAATAAAAAAGTTCCTACGAAAACAAGCTCCAACGTTTCGTTGCCCTCAAATATTTCAACGCCACAACAACCATCAAAACCTCTTGTACCTGAAGAAACCGACAGCGCAAAAACAGCATTACTACTGCGTCAGCACAAAATTAAAGATTTCTCAATTAATGTAGTAAATCTAGCTCTCCCAACGAAATCAGGTTCCATCTCAATCCGAACGAAACGAATTTCTTCCAAAGTCCTCGCTGAACAAGTTATAATCCGAAAATCCAAACCAACGCAAATGGTTAGTAGCAACAAGATTCCAAATCCAAATTCACACTTGTACAAAAGAAGCACGTACAAATGTCCATTGACCACCTGTGCAAAAACCTACATTCGACTTAAGGATTTTCAAAAACATATGAAGTACGGAGTGCACGAGGGGGATAGCCCAGGTTTTCCATGTACTGAGCCTGAGTGCTTTGGTAAAACCAGTTTTCCAACTCAGCGAGGCTTAGCACTGCATCAGAGACAGTTTCATATGATTGATATTTCCGCTCCGAAATACGTCCTTTGTGAAACGTGTGGAACATCGTATGTCGCTAAAAAACGTCACCTCCATGTCAAGTCAACTGCTCACAATAGGAAAGAAGGGGACGGTCATCTTCGATGCAAATTTTGTGCGCTCACTTTTAGTAACTTAAAGGTTTTCCGTGAGCATCGTGCAACGCATCCAGAGTTCCATGCTCAGAGGAAGGAGAGTGAACTCCTGTGTCAGTACTGCTCCAAAAAGTTTTATAAGAAATGGGCCTTGAAGGATCATGAAATGTTGCACACGAAGAATTTCCCTCATCTGTGTCACATATGTGCGTTTGGAACTGCTCAAAAAAGTACTCTCAAAACACATCTTCTAGGGAAACACGGGGTGCCTTGGGAAACATTGAAAGTGGCCGGCACAGATACCGTTACCGGTTGGGAACCAGAGCCCGAGAGGCACGAGTGTCCGATTTGCAAGAAAACATTTACGTCTTTGAAGCAGTTTAAGACGCACACACAATTTGACAACGGTGACAAGAAAATTTTCACGTGTAAGCTTTGCCTCATGGAATTTTGCAATCACAAAGATTATGTGAGACACGAATATTACCATAATAAACCTAGAAAACCAGTTGTGCATTGCCCCGTCTGCAATCGCATGTTTGCTTTGGAGAAGAACGTGAAGATCCACATGGATCGAGAGCATCCTCCTACGTCTACTGCTACTGCTACAGTTAAATCTGATTAATTCCCTACTTGTGATTTTCTAGTTTCTAACGAAAAGTGCGATATATTTCTCAAATGTTATAAAAAACGCAAGTACTTTGTAATAAAATTAAGTTTAGAATTAACCTTTTACATTAAATTAGAAATCGTATTCTTAGTACATTTTCTGTAAATTTTTGAAAATCCCGTACCATTTGTATCCACAAGCCGTACGGGGTTTTATTGAAATACATACGTCGACCTAAGAATCAATTTTACGGTCACCACAGCCACGGTACTGCCAATTTAATGCTGTTAAAGTGTTAATTGTGCATTTATCTTTAATTTTAGACTATAAACCTTATATTGGAAATCAAGCCATTTAAGAATACGTATGATTTAACATTGGTTTTTAAAAAAATAGTTCACTCTTGCTACGTCAGGGTCAGGGGCGGTCGTTTTGCAAAGGGCTCATTAAATGTATGAAATAGCCTTTTCTATATTTTACCTGTATAGATGATAGACGTCCTTGACGAAACCACTAAACTTGGGTTTTGGCAGCGCGGTTTTTAAATGCAATTGTACAATTTTGAAATTTTGACATTTTGACTCAACATTAAAAATAAGGCAAAAATTCAAAATATTGCTCAAAAAAATAGGTAGAAACAATTGTTGACTATAAAAGTTATAAAAAATCATTTCTGGAATAATTGCTAACAAGTAAGTAAGAGCTTCTATCTGTATTAACTGCACCGTAATTAGTTTTGTTTTGGATCAGTTAAGTTATCTTTATCATGTACCTAGTAACTTTTCACGTGTTAATGTATAGCCATTCATGTTTTGTCATGCGTCTGCCATTTCGAAAGGGACGGAAGTTATTTTTTGTGTACGGACAGCGACAGACCTGAACCTTCTTCCAACTTTGAACTTCGAAATTTCGAACTTGTTTGATATGTTGGATTTAAATTACAACGATATGTTATTTAGAATTGTGCCCCATATTAGCAGCTACTTTGCTTAGTTAAGTTAGAGGTTGGGGGCTTGGGGGTATGTTGCTCAGTTGCTCTTTCAAAGTTAAATAATGGGGGCCTATGGAAAAACTTGTGCCGTGTATGGGTGCAAGAACGCACAAAGTAAAACTCGGGAACAAGGTATTCGTTACTACAGCTTCTCGACCCTACCATGGATGCAAGAAAAAGTTAAACATTGGATTGCATTTGCAAATCGGCAAACTGTCGATGGAAAGCCGTGGGCTCCCACTATCAATTCAACGATGTGTAGTGCTCATTTTGTGGGGGGTGCTAAAAGTGAAGATCCAAGAAAACCAAATTATTATCCAACTATTTATCCTCATGAGGGCTTCACTAATAATCAGGATCAAGTCCAGTCTAAGTCTAAGAGTAAATTATCCAAGACTGTCAAAATTGTCACTAAGAAAACAGCAAATAGGTAGGTTCGTTACTACGTGTTTAACACAAATAAATGACATGATAATATAAATTAACAACAAATAGCAATAATTGTAAACTAAACTAATGTTTAAGTTGCGAAACATTCTTTATTAACCAAATCAACTAATTTAGCCCTTAAGTATGACTAAAGGGAAACGTGTAGCATATTGACAATGACGAGTCAAAATGAATTGACCCATTTGCATTTTTAGCTAGAAGAACATAACACAATATAATCTTCTATCTACCAAGAAAATTAAAATAACTTAACTTGATTCTAAAAACGTGTAAAATGAATGTTTTTCACTTTTCAAAAACATAAAAATAGTATTTATATTTTGAAATTAAAAAAAAACATGTAAATAGAACCATTTGCACTCTTCCAAAATAAATAAAACATTTGGCAATTTTCTAAAATACGTAAATAAAAGATTTTGCTCTTTTCCAAAACATGTATTAAATGGAACATTTTTCTCCAAAAACATGTAGAAAATTTTTCACTTTACAAAAAAAACATGGTAATACAGCATTTTAGACGTTTCAAAAACATGCAAATAAAGCCACCTGTAATTTTGTATAGCCCAATAAGAACACACTATAACTTTAATGTGTATAACTTTATTATCAGTGCAGACTAATGCTGCAATATTGCTATGTAGTGTTTGCCATTAAGGAACTGTTTTTATGGTATTCTTGTAATAATAATTATTGTAACATGCTTTCTTGACTTATGCAGCTCAGCAAAATCTAAAATACAGACACATGCTGTTGAACCTGCTCCAATGATAATTCCAAACTATAAAACCCCCAAAGGAATCCCAATCCGAAGCCGAAAACTTAAGGGCCCACATATTCGCGACTGCATCATATGCGGGTCCACGAAATTCTGCTCGCAAATCGATGAAGCGCATCAAAACAAATGGTCAGCGAATATTTGCTCCTTGTACAACGTTCAAGAAACGGATGGAGTCCCGACAAGAGACAAAATGAAAGACATCATTCAAGTAGCAACGTATTGCAAAGAATGCTTAGAAGATCTAGAGAACATCGAAAAAATAAACGGGCAAATTAAACGGGCGCAGACACAGCTCCACAAAATAAAGGTTAAGTATCAAACCAAGTTAAAGAATTTTTTACGCCTGTCCCTGAAGAAACAAAGTCGCGAGCAGGAAAATGACGACGAAATACCCGCAGAACATACGTTAGAGTTTCAGGCTAAGAGAAAGCGAGAAATTCTTTTTAAATGTAAGCTTTACTCTCACCATTAATCTGTTTTGTAGTTTAGTTTTCAAACATAAGAACCTTACGGGACTTGTCCCATGGTTCTGTTATTATTTATTCATTTTAAATTTACAGATTATAATATGTTTCTGTTTTGCATAAATAATTAAAAACTATCTGTTGTCATATTTTATTTTATTTTTAAATCACGCTATCAACATTCTTACAAAACATTTCGTCTGTGAAGAACCAAAATGACTCATATCCAATTTAAGCTAGAATCAAATCGAGCTATGTCATTAAAACAAAATGAGAAACATGCGTAAAATGTTCTATTTACATGTTTTTAAAAGGTGTGAAATGTTCTATTTACATATTTTTAAAAAGTGTAAAATTTTCTATTTACATATTTTTGAAAAGTCCAAAATGTTATATTTATATACATGTTTTTGAAAAGTGCAAAATTTTCTATTTAACTGTGTTAAAGTTTTACTATTTACAGTATTTAAATATTTGAAAATTATATAGGGTAGGGTCGGGTAACTGTGGTAGGTCCGATAACTGTGGTAGCGACAGTTTTCACCAGGAAAACATCAGAACTGGCAGTAAAGAAATTTCTTGCATAGAAGAGCGAACCCTGTTCTTCGATGCAAGATATTCTTTTACTGTCAGTTCTGATGTTTTCCTGATGAAAACTGTCGCTACCACAGTTATCGGACCTACCACAGTTACCCGACCCTACCCTACAATAATCATTTAAAAAATAGTGATTTATTTTACTTACAAAATACTTATTTGTTTGCCTATTTAATTTTTTTTAACTATGCTACTAACGTTTTTACCAATTATACAAAATAAGTTTGTTCTCAATATTTTAACTCTACTTAAATTTTCAGATATGAACGGGGCTCCAATAACCCAATTCATAGGGCGGCGATGGTCAAAAAACTGTGTGACGGCAATGCGAAGTCCCGACCTCCTTCAAAATGAGGACCCAGATCCTGAATTTGAAACCAATGATAGCGGCGGTGAGGAAATTAACCACGAACTCGAAGACCCGCTTATGGACTATAACGAAATCGGTTTTGTTGATGCCAGTCCCAATGTAAATATGAGTTCTAATAATAGTCCATTACTAAAACCACCAGTTCCTAAGAAAACAAGCTCCAACGTTTTTTTGCCCCCCAATATTTCATCGTCACCACAACCATCACAATTGCATGTACCTGAAGAAGCCGAAGCCGACAGCGCAAATACAGCATTACTACTGCGTCAGCACAAAATTAAAGATTTCTCAATTAATCTAGTAAAACTAGCTCTCCCAACGAAATCAGGTTCCGTCTCAATTCAAACGAAACGAATTTCTTCCAATGTCCTCGCTGAAAAAGTTATAATCCGAAAATCCAAACCAACGCAAATGGTTAGTAGCAACAAGATCCCAAATCCAAATTCACACTTGTACAAAAGAAGCACGTACAAATGTCCATTGACCACCTGTGCAAAAACCTACATTCGACTTAAGGATTTTCAAAAACATATGAAGTACGGAGTGCACGAGGGGGATAGCCCAGGTTTTCCATGTACTGAGCCTGAGTGCTTTGGTAAAACCAGTTTTCCAACTCAGCGAGGCTTAGCACTGCATCAGAGACAGTTTCATATGATTGATATTTCCGCTCCGAAATACGTCCTTTGTGAAACGTGTGGAACATCGTATGTCGCTAAAAAACTTCACCTCCATGTCAAGTCAACTGCTCACAATAGGAAAGAAGGGGACGGTCATCTTCGATGCAAATTTTGTGCGCTCACTTTTAGTAACTTAAAGGTTTTCCGTGAGCATCGTGCAACGCATCCAGAGTTCCATGCTCAGAGGAAGGAGAGTGAACTCCTGTGTCAGTACTGCTCCAAAAAGTTTTATAAGAAATGGGCCTTGAAGGATCATGAAATGTTGCACACGAAGAATTTTCCACATCTGTGTCACATATGTGCGTTTGGAACTGCTCAGAAAAGTACTCTCAAGACACATCTCCTAGGGAAGCACGGGGTGCCTTGGGAAACATTGGCCTTGTCCGACACCGGTACCGGTGAAGAGCTAGAGTGGGAGAGCCAAGAATGTCCCCTTTGTAAGAAAAACTTTACGTCCTTTAGGCAGTTTAAGAATCACACAGAATTTGACAACGGGGACAAGAAGATTTTCAAGTGTGAACATTGTCGCAAGGAATTTTGTAATGAGAAGAAATACCGGAACCATGAACGGACACATAATAAGCCTAGGAGACCAATTATACATTGCCCCGTCTGCGATAGAATGTTCGTGTTTGAGAAGAACTTACAGACTCACATGAATCGAGAGCATCATGCTACTGCAATCACAAAGATTATGTGAGACGCGAATATTACCATAATAAACCTAGGAAACCAATTGTGCATTGCCCCGTCTGCAATCGCATGTTTGCTCTGGAGAAGAACGTGAAGATCTACATGAATCGAGAGCATCCTCCTACGTCTACTGCTACTGCTACAGTTAAATCTGATTAATTCCCTACTTGTGATTTTCTAGTTTCTAACGAAAAGTGCGACATATTTCTCAAATGTTGTAAAAAACGCAAATAATTTTTAATAAAATTAAGTTTAGAATTAACTTTCTACATTAAATTATAAATTGTTTTCTTAGTGTATTTTTTGTAAATACCGTATTTCCTGTAATAGTAGGTGGGTCTGTCTGGGAGGTAGGATTCGGAATTTTAATAGTAGACGGGTCCACTATTACAGGAAATACGGTACCTACATTACCTACCTACCTACCTTTATTTATGAATTTTATTACCCTAAACACATCATTATATAGTAATTATATTTTTCATATATTTGCATCAGAATTGACAAGTTTTCAGGGTTTCTAAATTTACTGTTTTGACAAAATTATCACAAAATGATACTACAGTACTAACGTGACAGGAAAATAATAACTTGTATTTGCATACCTTTCGGATTTCGGTTTGCTGCCTTTGTTTACTATAAGCTATTGCAATGCCACTGATAATACATAGGCAATATGATTGATAATAAAATTATCAACTATTATAAGTTGCAAATTTAGGTCTACGTTCCTTTTCATTGGGTTCATTTGTATTTAAGCATAGTTACAGCCAGGGCCGGACGAAGGAATTGCTTTTAGGGAGCAATCAGTTTCTGTACAAAAACCACCATTTTGGTTTTATTGATGGTTTTCTTCAGTAAAGCAAAATGTTGTATTTAGTCGTTTTAGAAAAGTGCAAAATGTTCTATTTACTTGATTCAGAAAAGTGCAAAATGTTCTATTTACTTGATTCAGAAAAGTGCAAAATTTTCTATTGACATGTTTTGAGAAAATTGGAAAATGTTTTATTTCCATGTTTTTGAAATGTACAAAAAAATTAATTTTGCATGTTTTTGAAAAGTCAAAATATTCTTTTTACATATTTTTGAAAACCACAAAATGTTCCATTTACATCTTTTTGAAAATTCAAGCAGCGGGGTCTGCCTGCGCTGGCCACATTATCCGGCCCTGGTTACAGTATTTTACATAGGTAGGTAGGTTACCATTCCCATAAGGGTATTTCATATAGCGTGCATTGTGTACTATCTAAAGGGGATATCTAAAGGAGCAGTGCATTTAGTAGGGTATTTATGACATGCCGTGCCAAAGTTAACCGTTGACTTAACGTTAAGGTGATGACATGGGTCATGGGGTTGGGTGGGTACTAAAAGTGATAGCCTATGTGACGTCATTTATGGAACATTTCTAGCGTGTGAAATTAGTGCCTGGATGCGTTGATATTTTATTTTGGAGCGGTTTAGAAATTTTTAGCATATTTCAGAATTAAAAATTCCTATTCGAATTATTGTGTGCGTTATTTATTTTATTATTTTAGTGAGAAACCATTTTTGGGGTATTTTTGGTATTTTTAAAAATATTTTTTGTTTCGCAGAATATTAAAGTTTAAAAGATACAGGTAAAGAAAAGTATACAGTGCAGGGGTAATAATATACAAATACATAGTAGTATGTATTATAGGATGTTTTTTGATTTAGTTGTAACAACCACGTTCGTCACCATCCCCTCCGAGGTTGAGTGCCCTCCGGACAATTTTGTACATCTCGTACCTCTTGCGGGCAATGTGTTGATTAGGACCATCACACTCCAGACCACCATTGATAGCCCGGGTAGAGGAGCCGAATTGACCATTCTGAACACCACCAAAGTTGTGAACATTAGCTCTCCAGAACCAGAAAGCAGTTTGCCAAGCAATGTATTCATCCCGAGCGACGGCATCCGCATCCCCGATGAGCCAGTCATTTCCGTACAACTCAATGGAGCATTGTCTGTAGTTGTAACACCAGGACAGCTGAATGTAACCACGTCCGTAGTAGTCCTGTCCACCAATGTCACATCCTGGAGTCTCGTAGCTCCCTGGACAACCAGTCTGGGCACAAGCGTACTCTCTCTTGGCTCTCAAACCGTCGGATTCGTGAAGGTATTGAGTGAGGGCCATGGCTGCCTCCTGCTTAGAGTTGATCCCGGCATGACTTTCAATTTGGGTAATGAAAGCATTGTACTGTTCCCAGGATGGGGCTGGGTAGCCGTTACCGGTTGCTGCATTGTTGAACTCGTACTGTTCCATCACTAAATAAATTAGAAACAACAATAATTAATTAGGTTCTTTTACAAAAATTTAATAAATTATAGGTATTACCGTGCGTAATTGTTTTTTTTTTAACTTACATGCTCCAAAAGCTCCGCTGGCAAGTCCCAAAACGGCGAGGGAGACAACTAATTTCATTGTTAGTTTTTGTCTTTTTCAAATGAAATAAAATAATTCAAAAAAGTTGTAACTGACATTTGATCCGTGGATGTTGAAGTATTTATACCCCAAGCCAATTTAACGAAGGTGACATGGTTATTTCCAACTCCAACGCTTTCCCACACCTGCTACATAAGTACCTACTTAAATAGTTGGACAACTAAGTTGTTAAAGATAAAAGAGCCAATTTATTTGAATCATTTTAAAGATTGTGTCAAATTTGTTAAGTTATGCTCGAGTGTTATGGTATGGTGTGATTGATATTGATATTTTATGATTGATCGACGCTATTAAACTTATCCGTGCTATCACTATCATCAAGTAATTTATTTTCATTTATAATATAGACCTTTTTTATTTATTTGATTATACGACCCCGGCCCGGCTTTGTTTTTCAAGTGTTTTATATATTATACTTACATTTTTCGTAGAATTATACATAGGTAATATTATAAAAAATATTTAGAATATGTAAATAAGGATAAAAGATTTAATATCATATTATTGCTAGCAGACCTTTAAGTACGCGATAAAATTTACAGAGCGAGGCTTAACTATACAGTTTATGTATTAGTCATCTCCTCTGTATCCAGCCAGATTAATTTATTGTACATATTTCTATTGCTATTTAATAAGTAATTATTTAGATGGTATAATATGCTTTTAAATTTGCAACAAGGATGCTTGGAAATGTCAATAGCAGTCGTACTTAGCAGCAACCATTTGGCATTTTCATGATTTCTACCAAAACATAATACCTATGTATCATGATTCGTAAAGCAAATAAATCGAAACAGTTTGACTTTTCAAAAAATCCCAAGTGAATATAGTAAATGGACGTTTTCATAGCACGCAAAAATAGAACATTTTGCTCTTTTCAAAAACGTGCAAATCGAACATTTTGCTCTTTTCAAAAACATGTAAATAGAGCATTTTATACTTTTCAAAAACTTGTAAATTGTATATTTGGAAACTTTCAAAAACCATGCATATGGAAATAAATATGAAAATTTGAAAATTTCTAAAACAAGTGATTTAAATATTTCGGAATTTTCTAAAACTCGTAGCACTTTTTGCATCCTTCTAACTTAATGTTAGTTTTTTTTACTTAGCTCATTTCAATTCTAGCTTAAATTGGATATGGGCCGTTTTGATTCTTCATTCATGATATATATGTACCTACCTAGCTGTATTAATAAAGTGGCATAATAACTAGTAAAAGTAAATTGCAACATTCTCCTGATACTGACATCCTGTTCCAACACCTGTGTATAATGTAAACAACTTTATTTTTGCTATAATTATTGCTATTATTACTATTAAAAACATTACTAAGCATCATTTTATGCAAATTGCATTTTGAGAATTTACGCATGAATCCAATAAAAAGTGTTGCTATCAGCATTGTGAAGGGAGAAATTTGCCAAGATCCACTTCAAGTAGGTCCTAACGAATACATTAATTGTATTGGACCTGATGATACAATTAGGTATTTGGGGGTGAATTTTACCGATTGCATCGTCGTTGATGAAAATAAAATTCTGAAGAAATTTAGTGAAAAAGTTGAAAAATTGACATCCACCCCCATGCTCAGGCCAGATCAAAAATTAAAAGTCCTAAAAGGTTATTTATGGCCTACCCTTGTATATCCATTTCAGAATGCCCCGCTCTCAAAGCTATCTAAAAAGTTTTTAGAATCGGTCGACAAAATCATTCGTAGTTCAGTAAAGGAATTTCTCACCATTCCAACTAGTACTCCTACCAGCATGTTGTACTCCAGCTCCAAGGTCAAGGGAATAGGTCTAATTCGCGCTAAATGGGAAGCTGGGATTCAAAATTTTAACGCTCTGGAAATTTTATCGCGTTCTGCTCATGCGTTAATTCATGAAGTCAAGGATCTGGAAATGGAAAAATCTCAGTGCTTGGATTTTCTTGATGTGCCTCTTGAAGTAAGGCAAGCTTTGATGGAGAGTGAGGGAAAGAAAAGCAAATTTATCCGAGACCACTTGAGAAGCCTTGAATATGATACTTGGTGTAAGCTGCCACAAAAAGGGCAAGGCGTCATTCAATTTCAAGAATGTCCAAACGCTAATAAATGGATTCATTCGAAAAATGGACTTTCTTCATCAGAGTGGATCACTGCAATTAAAATGGTTGGAAATGTACTTCCCGTAAATGCTATCCCGCGACTTGACCAAGGATCCCTTTATTGCCGTCATGGCTGTAAGGAGATTGAAACGATAGGACATATCCTTGGACGTTGCCCTCGTGGGGAGCTGATACGTAATAATCGTCATCATGCAGTTCGCCGTTTACTTGCTGAAGCCATGCAACAATTAGGGTGGAGAGTTCTCCAGGAAGTTGAATGTACTGGAGACGGGTCAAGGCGTGTGGATATAATTGCTTATAATTTAGCAACAAAGAAAGGAATTATACTTGATCCAACTGTTCGCATGGAGCAAAATGATACGAATCAAGCAGAGGCTGTTCATCACGAGAAAAAAGGAATATATGACCCATGCATCCCCTATTTCAAAGAGAAACTGGGGCTTACTGAAATCGAAGTGATAGGACTGTATATTGGGGCTCGGGGAACGATTTCAAAATTTTTTCTCACCTTCATGAAAACCCATTTTCTACTTACTACATTGATTGAAGATATAGTAATCTCCGTTTTAAAGAAATCAGTTCAAATCTGTGTACACCATTTATATTCTTGTGTGCCTACTGATTAATTTTTGCAATGCATTTATTCTATTTATACTAACAAACATAATACATGTATAACAAAATTTTGTAACGTATACTGAGTCCTTTGGGCTATCGTCAGTGGACGACAGTGTCAAGTTTATTTTAATAAAGTTGTCTTTCTCTCTTAACAGTGCAGTAGTATCTAAATTTGTACAAAGCATTAATACAATATAAATTACACAATATTTCAAAACTTTGATGCTTTTTTATTTTAAGTTTCTACAGTGTGCCCCTTTGAATTAGCCTCGCACCCAGCGGTTTTTTCGATTTAAAGACGCATAAGTTTTGATTCAAGTACTTAATACAAAATTTTAAATGTTCGTGTGAGCGCTCATACATACATTTGTCATGACTTGCGACAGCAAATTTTTTGTCAGAGGGTCACCGTAGTACCGGTTGACCGAAATGGTCGCTGTCATGTCATGACTATTTTTTACCTATGGTTCTTATGGGACATGCATGTCAATCTGCATTAACGGTTGAAGCCAATAGTGGAAACGACCCCATGGATAAAATTAACTAAATAATTAAAAAAAACGCCTGTATAAGAAATCATCTCGCCCTCTGTCGTATCTTTGATTGATGGCATGTAGGGCTATACTTATACTAATCGTAAGTAAGTACTGCGCGTATCGTATTAACTATGACTAATGACAGAAGAGGTCAATAGATTGACAATAGTAAACATAATAATAATTGTCAGGTCAGGTTCAGGCTGCTGCTATTGAGTTTGACGGATTGCAAAATTTAAGCAGATTACGGGAATGCTCAATCAACACTTGATTGAAGTTTACCATAGTTAATCCTGTATGTATTAATTAGCTTGAACATATTTTCCCTGTCGCAATCTCAAGTGTTGTTCATATGGTTTTTGTTTTGGCTGAACGACCCTATTTAGAGATGGTCTATAGCTAACGTCATGGAAAAATCTCCTCTTTTAGGACAATACGACCCCCTTGTCACCAACACCAGCACCAGCTTAACCACTACGTCAATGGCTATCTTTAACATATGGGATGTACCCAATATGTACCCAAGTCCAGGGATGACGTTATTTGCGGACGATTCCTTAAATGGCTAGCACATAATGTGTAAAAAATAGATATTTACTGTATAGTTTATAACTAGACCTATACTTATAATAAATCTATCGGCATAGGAATTTAGTATGTATAGTTGCACTTGAGATTCTATAGAGTATTTACCGTAAATTTTCGAATAAGAACCGGGGCTCAAATATAAGCCCCTCCAAAAAATGTAACCCCCCACGGGTGCCTATTCCAACTTTTGCTATGACGATAATTGCTATATTAATAATTAGTACTAATCCTTTAAGCAAGTGTACTCGAGAGCATTTTTGAAAATCATTATTTTTGAAACACGTATAGTGGAGGTATTTTGAAACGTAAATTGCTTTACTTGAAACATTTACTTAAACTCTACAGGTTGTTAGTAAGGAAAATCAAACTTAAACTAATAATTATTGTAAAGTACATTACAAATTATTAAGTTGTCGGTCATAGGTATTAAATACTAAGTAATAATATTACCATACATTCACAATTCACCATGCCATGGGTGTCACAGCTTGTGATGGTTTCATTCTGAAAAACAGATCGTTAACATTTTTTACCTTGGGTCAACATTCTAAATACGCAGGTTTCGACTTCGACAGATCCCGATGAGAGCGGCCAGCTTAATAGAGTCTTCTTGGAGGTTGTGATTGGGTTTCGTACGTTGTTGCGTATTAATTAATGTACTTGTTTAAATTAATTGCTATAAAAAAATTCGTATGATACTATAAAAAGTACTGTTTAGTTGCAATAGTAGCGATTGCAAATTATAGGACATACTATTACTTATGCAGTAGGCAGTAGTTAACAAACATTGTAATTTACATAGAGTAAGCACTCACCAAAGTGGACTTTTTTTTGCCATTTTTAGCCCGTGATTGTTTTGAGCTGTCAGTGAGTTCATCCAACTGAGATTTGTTAACAGTCCCATTTCCAGATCCCGAAGAATTCTGCTTACAACCACTTAATTGCTATTTGAAAAAAACGAAATCAAAGAATCACCAGTTCAGTGATGATTTGATGATATTTGTTTTTTTTTGTTTTGAAAGCACTGAAAGTTAAATTGTTTGAAGAATGATCATATTATTATATTATAATATAGTATTAATTATTTCTGTTACATTTAACATACCATGAGTGAAGAACCAAAATGGCCTATATCCAATTTTAACTAGAATTAAAATGAGCTATGTCAAGAATAAAATACTAAATAATATAGATGTGGAAAATTTTCATATTACTTTTTGAAATGTGCAAAATATTCTATTCGCATGATTTTATGATGTATGGACTGACACTAAATCGACTCAATGAAAAAATATTATTATAAGCATGGTTTTAAAATTCGCAAAATCTTCTATTTACATATATATTAAAAGTGAAAAATATTCTATTTACGTGCTTACTTGTTTTTGAAATATGCAAAACGTACTATTTGCATGTTTTTGAAAAATGCTAAATGTTCGATTTAAATGTTTTTGAAAAGTGCAAAATGTTCTATTTACATACTTTCGTGATCATGATGCTTTTTTTTGTAGATATTGCATTTTGGTTTTCGCTAAAAATGGATTTGGGTCATTTTGATTCTACACACAGACGATATTTCAAAACAAAACCTACTGTGGCTACTATGGAATAGGTTTTCTGACAATCTTTAGCAGGTGATTTTTGACATCGTTCGCACAAATGATGCAAATGAGGCTTGGGGACGATGTTACTAATTGGCTCGTCATCCTCACTGTCCTTACTATCCGAACTCTTCAAGGTGTGAGCACGTGTGTACTCCAAGTAATTTCTTCGTTCCCTCGGAGTTTTAAACATCCTCCCCTGTTGTCCACACCTGTGGCATTTCGAAACAGGATTTTTGTCTTTCCACTGAAATCCGCAACTCTCATAATCCTTACAGAGAAATGAATTCAATGGTTCCGTTTTCCAAGGTCTTCGAAAATATTTGCAACTTTTACATTGCTGACCCTCGTAACGCCAAGCTACATTGCTCGACCATTCTCGTTTGCATCTGGGTCTGGGACATTTGTATTCCCCATAACAAGGATATTTTATTCCATAGTCTCCTCTTGGTTCCGCCACTTTTACTGTACTTTTCTTGTTTTTCTATAAATTCAGTGCATTGAAATAGAAAATTAAATGATTTACCGTTGTCATGCAAATTCTAAAAGTACGTCCGCTCAACGTGTCGAAAGACAGGCAACGGGTACAGAAAAAAATTTGGTTTGGTGTCTTTTTCATGCATAAATTATGCCAGTGTAGTAAAAAAGGTATATTGTTCAGCTAAATTTAAATTATTACATAATATTTATACACCGATATTCAAATTCAATGCTTAAGTCTAGTAATAAATAAAAGGAAGACACAAATGACAGAAAACCGACAGGGAAAAGAAA
This sequence comes from Dicyrtomina minuta, assembly GCA_949802685.1. Lineage (NCBI taxonomy): Eukaryota > Metazoa > Arthropoda > Collembola > Symphypleona > Dicyrtomidae > Dicyrtomina > Dicyrtomina minuta. The sequence continues at coordinate 98,527,600 of OX461808.1, read as the reverse complement.
ATTTTGGCAACAAAAAAAAGGGAGACGTAGTCAGTAATAGTGCGTTGCGTACGATTTAACTAACCTTGGGAGCCATCGTAATCTGATCGGCAATTAAGTATTAAGTGGAGCCAACAAACCAAAAACCGGGCAAGACGGGAGGAACTGCCGTTGGCTGTAAATTCAAAATTTGACTACCTACTTAGTTAGTGTACGATATGAATATCTTTTCTTTGAGCCATATAATCCTTTCAGTAATCATGAAATCAGAAAACAAAATTATTAACTAAACAAATCATTCAATTTCAAGATAGGTCAGTTTATTATGATAATACAGCTAAACTAAAAAGAGACAGATGTCGGGTAAAAAAGTTACGATATTTCCTAATACTTGTAATTCTACCACACACACTAAAGTAGTTACAGTGACAATACACACCTTAAATTTGGTTTTGACACGAGATCTTCCTACTGCTACGCTTCACAAATCGTCACATTACAACAGAATAAAATGGCCTTCTTCCTTTAAACTACTAGGCATCTTGTCTCCACTTTCGTTACGTCTGTAATAAATTCGAGGATTCGAAAATTTGAGAAAACCTTCATAGCCATCCACGATGATGCGGCAAGGCATGGGGCCCTTCAATTCAGCTGCAGTCCTCTCCACAGTATTATAGAGGCGCCAAAAATTTATCGTTTGAATACAAGCGAAAATCACAAAACGACAGAAACTTGGAAACGAACGTTTTGAAGGCGAAGGATTGTCTGCATTTATTTTTGCGTGTTGTTTGATAAGCCTTGCCCAGGGCGGAAAGTCCTGCCCCAAACGGGAAGTCCTGCCCCAAACGGTAAGTCCTGCCCCAAACGGTAAGTCATGTCCCAAACGGAAAGTCACGCCCGCTTCAACAATTTAAAATTTTTGAAATAAGTGGAATGGGGAAGCCCCTTTGAGGCCCCAAGTCGCAAAATTAAGAAGAAAAATGCAAAAACAGAGATACGTAACAAAATTATAGCTCGTCCTCAATAATTTATTTCGATTACTATTTGATAATTTTAAGCACAGTAATCAACATGAATTAAAATAATTTAGATGGTGTTGTTAATTATTTATATAAATAGATAGAAATAAAGGTCAGAAATTATAAATATTTAGCTTATTATGTAGTGTCCAGCTTTAGTAAGCTTCCACAATTTATTTCTGCATACATTTTTGTTGACTGTTAAGGCTACTTCTTCACTGGAAAAACTGACTGGAAACGGTTAGGTTATGTTTTTCCCTCGGCCGCCGAAGGCGGCCCCGCCGCAGGCGGGAGGGAAAAATATGACCTATCCGTTTTCAGGGAGCTTTAGGAGCCTGGGTCAGTGTTAATGCTGTTGAATTATTACAACATATAGTTTTGCAGCTTAATAATATCAAACAGTAAGTGAAATAATATATTGATGACGAAGTATAATTTTATTGATTTTGCATTTTTCTTTATTCATTTTGCGATTTGGGGCGTCGAGGAGGCTTCCCCATTCCACTTATTTAAAAAACTGAAATTTTTGAAACGGGCGTGACTTCCCGTTTGGGGCAGGACTTCCCGGCCTGGGCAAGACTTGCCGAACTATTCCCCAATTTATTACTAACTTAAATCAATAATGCTAAGGGATTGTCCTTTACTGATGTCACGGGCACGGCCAGTGGGTCTCCTTATACCTACTGCGACATCTTCTGTTACGACATCGTTTGCAGACTACCCCTAAACTTCAACGATGTTTGCGATTTAACATGGCCTACCAAAGGTCGGCGCCTATCCTATAATATAGGCTAAAATATAGGCGATAGGCAGGCAGGCAGACAATTTTAAGAAAATTTTTATAGGCAATAGGTAGGCAAATTAAAAAGATAAAAAATAGGATAGGCTAGGAAGGCAACAAAGAAATTCTGCCTGGTAGGCAAAATAGTTATGATGTGCATTTTTGGCCTGCATTTTGGCAAAAATAATTATTTTTATCGCATCTAGATAGTAACTTAGGAAGGCTTATTTTTAAAAAATAGGCTTTTAATAGGCTGATTTATGAAATATAGGCTGATTTAAAAAATAGGCAGTAGGCTGGCAAATCGGTAAAAATAGGCAATAGGTAGGCTTCAAAAAAATCTTGGAAAAAGGATAGGCGATAGGTAGGCAATCGGATTTTTCAAAAAAATAGGATAGGCGATAGGTAGGCAATCGGATTTTTCAAAAAAATAGGATAGGCGATAGGTTGTCTAATTCAAACGCCGACCTTTGTGGCCTACTGCAAAAATATTATACTAATATAGCATCAAAACTGACTAGTGAGAAGACGTGACGTACTATAGGAAAAATTTCTTCTTTTTTTTAAATTCCATTTATTGACCTTTAATGAGAAATTATACAAGAATTATTCAACTATATTTTCACTCGTTTTTATGTTTAGCATTTTTATTATAGAAAGTAAAGTAGGTACCTTATGAACATGTATAATGTATGAACCGCCCTGACTAAATGTGAACAAATGCCTAAGTGTGAACAAGGAAACACGTTTATCAAAAATTGTTGAAATTTTGAATTTCAAATATGCGATGAAATCTACGGATTTCGTAACAACCTCTGCTACAGGATTAATATATCAAAAGTTTCTAATTAAAATAATTGCCATCGCTCACACGTTCACACTAAGGCGATTGTTCAAATTTCGGATTTATTGCCACGTACTTCTCTTCCACCTAACACACTCATAAGGGCCAAGGGCTACATTTTAATTTTTAATGCTTTTTTGATGAGCTGGATACGTAGTATAAAGTATATTTGTTATAGCTTGGTAGTCTTGTTCTGATCTTGTAATACATAAGCGATTTAACACTATAAGATGGTTCTGCTTAACTGAATGTTCTCAGATTTCCCAATTTTCTAAAGTCTCCGCTCTGCGTTGTGCCGCTAAAATCTATCGAAAAATAATAAAACACGCGTTACATAATATAAATAAATAAATACTGATGATAATAATATTAGTAGTTACACACAGTATAATATATAAGAACATATAGAAGTGTAATGTGAGTGAGGAATCATAATATCCGATTTAAGCTACAATCAAATTGAGCAAAACAAATGAGCAACATACGTAAAATGTTAATTAGGAGTTTTTGAAAAACGTAAAATGCTCTTTTTACATGTTTTTGAAAAGGTGCAAAATGTTCAAATTCCATGTTTTTTGAAAAGGTGCATAGTGTTCTAATTCTATGTTTTCGAAAAGGTGCAAAATGTTCTAATTCCAAGTTTATGAAAAGTGTAAAATGTAGTATTTATATAATTTTGAAAAGTGCAAAATGTTCTATTTAAATGCTCTCAAGACATATTTGAATATTTTTGTAGGTAGTTGATGTTGATTTTAGCTACAAATGGATATGGGTCATTTTGGTTCTTCACAGACGATATCCAGTTTAAGCTATAGAATTAAAGTGAGCTATGTCCAAAAAATAGTCAGAGATATACTTACAAAATTAGAATCTAATGCGTAAAATGTTGATTTTAAGAATTTTTGAAAAGTACAAAATGTTCGATCTAATGATTCATACTTGTGCAAAATAAAAGATAATACGGTTTTACTTTGAGAAAATATTTTGTTAAACTCTCTTACATCGGCGTTGAGCTGCTTTTGGCAGTTTTTCAGTGGTGATTTTTCGCAACGCTCGCACAAATGGCAAGGATGAGGTATGTGAGCCACAGGGTAAACGAAACCATATTCCTTTTTCTCGGTAGTCCCGGGCGCAACACGGGCTAAATAATGAGCCAGCATGTACTCAGGTCGTCCCTTCTGAGTTTGCGGATTTCCAAGCATTATCCCGGGCGTTTCAGAGGCGGTTCTGCATTGACTCTCGTTAACTTTTCGGGGTTTCCACTTCAATCCATGCCCTTCCTTTGCTGGGGAGGAATAAAAGTATAATAATGGTTCATTAACCTTCTTCTTAGTAGACTCGACCGGGTCGTCCGGTTTCATCCTGGATTCGTTGCAGCGTTTACACTCTTGACCCTCATACCGCCAGGCAACCCAACTTGCCCAGCGTCGGTAGCACCGAATACACTTGTACTCTCCGTAGCATGGGGACCGAATTCCGAACAGGTTGTCCTTCATTTTGAGTTCTACGTAAAACAAAATAGAAAAATTAATGCTGCTATTATACTATTATATAGTTCGTCAAAAACTATAAAAAAAAACAAATCAAAATGACTACACAGGCTATATCGTACGGAAAAGAAAACCGAAATCTACTGACGATGGCATACAATAAATAATCGGCTAATCGTAATCTACCTTTTTTGTTTCAATTTTCAAACAATTCCTGTGACCGTGTCAATGCCCAGTGCCCAGTGCCCAGTGCCAGGTCTGACGTTAATAATCGTATGACGTTTTCAACAAAATTAATAAGAAAATTGACTTAGTCTCTTGACCATGAAAGTACTAACTAGTAAGTATATAGTATATAGCTTCAGTCGTCGGTTTCTGAATTGCCGACTGAACTAACTAGTAAGAAATTGGAAATAGTTCTCTACCATGTCACGGTGTAATCGTGTAATACTGTAATAGACTCGATCACGGTACTTAAACTTCTTACTAATACTAAAGTAGAAAGTAGAGACACCAAAACGCAGCTCAATACAATAATTACAATTTTGAAAAATTCAAAACTTACAAAAACAAATCAATAAAGTTACACCATCACACCACCGACGTTTACATGCAATCAAATGGCAGTTCCTTGACGTCGTTACGTCGTAATTTATTATACCAACACAAATTCATCATTCCGAAGTAGGCACTGCAGTGCAGTGCACTATAATTTATAGGTAGGTACGGTACTAAGTACGTTGCAAACCATCAGAAATACGTAGTACTATGTATATTAAATCAAAATAAAATAATATTAGGGATCGTCCACAAATGGCTTCATTGGTAGGGTCAATGAATCTACTTGACCACTGATGGCATAGTTATCCCACCGCCCACGTTAAAAATATCCATTTACGCTAGGGTTACTCTTAAGACAATGGTCCAAAAAATGGGAATGTTTCAATGACGTCATTTTTGAACGATTCCTAACAATGTACATATGTTGGTCAAGGGCAAGGGCTCCTGATGCCTGCAGCCGCTGCAGCCTGATGCTACAATTTTTAAGACAAAGAAAGTAGAAAATTAGATTAGAAATTAGAAAAAAGAAAGAACCAAGAAAAAAGATTTTTTTTTTTTTTTTAAGTTGTTTGCTTGCAGTGAAACATTCGTGAGGGCAAAGCAGTCCTTGAATCTGTGTAGGAAGAAGCGCCACAGTCGAAGTTCTTCCGTCGTCACCTTTTTTGAGTATTTTTTCAGTCAATTTTCAATTTTCAAAAATAAAACGGAAAACCAGTTTTCAAAAATGAAATGATAATACTGCGCTCCCAGCTGGGAAAGCATCAAAGCATATAATTCTTTAGTTAAAATGTCTCCTGTTTAAAGTTTACTGTTTTAAATTGGTCTCATTATTGATTATCACATTCGTCATAATCGTCATAATTTTCAATTTTTCAGTCAGTGCTTAAAAATAGTTAAATCTTGATACAATCTTATTCATGATTCGTAATTCGTAATTAAGAACTACCTAAGTATCTAACAACTTAATTTACTGCAAAGATGGCAGATGAAAATAGTGTCGAGGAATTGGAGAATCTCCGAAAAACTGTCAAGTCAATACAAGCACTTGTAAATGCTTTTGATTTATATCGCGGAGAGAACTCACGATGCGACCTCCTTCTACAAAATGTAAGTTTACAACCAAAACACAGCTAACGACAGTTATGTCATTTTTATACTGATAAGATTTATGCTTTAAAATTTTGAATTAAGATACAGGATGCGAGTGGGACTGAGTATCCACTATAAGATATTATTCATTATTAGGTCCTTAAAAATAAAATTTGTGTGTCGCTTGTTCAAACATCAAAAAATGTTTAATGTAAATGCATGCAACAAGCTTAAAAAGTAACTAAGAACTTATATAGGCATTTAATTCTGTATACATTTTCAGCTGGACATGATAATAAACAAGTTCCCGTCACAAACTGAAACTTCCTCAACCGAGGCTCCATTGCTACCATCATCACCAGCTTCACCAGTACCGGTCCCGGGGAGTAACAAGCGAAAGTTAAGAAGTAGTTCTTCCAGTGATGCGGAGGCAGACGAAGAAGAAGAAGAAAGAGCCACAAAGCAGCTTCGAGCTGATTTCGACAACGTTCCTCCTCAAATTGTCATCGAAGATGAAGGGGCTGAGAATGAAAGAGAGTTTTCAACTATGATATGTGACCCCGCTGTATTTACAACTGAATTGGTAAATTTTTATCAATACTTTTTTGAACTTATTAGAAATCCAGTCGGGTATTTAATTTTGCTACAAAATCGTTATCAACTGATTATATTGAGATACTACATTTTTCAATAATAATTATTCTAGGTGATGCTTAAGATTTTGCGAAATTTGACCGATGAGGAGTTAGTCACCTGTCGACGCGTCAACTCCAATTTTAACAATTTTGCCACAGAGATTCTGCATCGTCGGGAGAATTTTCAGATCAAATTGAAATATGACTGGCGAAGAAAGAAATACATCAAGCCCTCAAAATGTAATTTAAATGGGGCTGCCGCCGCCGAAACTCGCCACAGTTACAACTTTGACTTTTTCACCCTCACGAGTCTCACACAATTTATGAAAACTTGTCCCAATTTCCCTTGCAAGTCATTTGCCTTCTACAGCGGGACACTCTGTGCGGGGGATTTGCAAGAGTTTTTATCCAGTCATGGCCAGACAATTAAAAGGATCCTTGTGGACTTGTACTGCCCTCCATCCGTTGTTCCAAATGGACAGGGTGAAAACCAAGCCCCGAATGATAACGACTTCCCTAGTATCTACTTCCTCCGGAAATTATTAGTGGACCAGCTCCCTAATTTGGAATGGCTCTACCTTTGCAATGCACCAAAAGTGTGGGACACGAGTCTTCACCGCCTCTTCCCTGAACCCAAGGGGAAAGAGATCTACCTCCCAAATTTAAAATCTGTCACGTTGGCTCTACCAGAAAATATTTTGGAGGATATTCTAAAGGCGGGAGTGAATCTTCAAGCGCTCGACCGATGCGTGAACATTGTCCCGCTCCTCAAGGCAAATAAATTCTACATCCTCAAAACGTTTGGATGGCTCCCTACCCCTGTTGAAATCCGACTCTGTGAGAATTTCCTCCCAATAACTGTGTCCCAACTGACGAGTTTTTACCTGTCTCTGGGACGGGCCTCAAAGGATCCTAATCTTTGGCCGAAAATCTCAAATGTCATTACCAACATCCTCGAAGCCAGCTCCCAGACTTTAACTCAGCTCAGTCTAGGCTCGTCCCTAGGTTTCCTCTCCCACCTCAAATTCCCAGCACTTCCTAAAATACATGGGATGAACATTGGGCTCCCCGCCATGCGGCATTTCTCCCATACATCCCAGTACATCCAGAAAATCTTCCCACCCCTCTTCCAGTTTACGTCAGCCTTCCCGAATTTATCCTTTATCAATTTTGATCTTCATCACTTGAACAAAGTGGAGGAATGGGAGAACTACTGGGACAATGGCTTCGAACCAGTTCCAACTGTCAAAACAGTTTCCTTCCATCAAAATATGGTACTTCCTCTGGGCTGGCTCTCTAAATTCTCGGTCCTCTTCCCAAATGTGGAGACGATTGTAATCAGTACGAAATTATTTACAATGATTGACGCGGCGGCGAGTGGTCTGTGGAGCTTTGGAAAGTTGAAACATCTTCGGTGTGAAGTTAATTTAAGCTTACCAGAAAATACGTATCCAGTACTTGACTGTGCTTTCACGGGATTCTCAGCAGAGACTGTGCTCAGTCTACAGCAGTCTTCTCATACGGTTGAACTTGCAGCTGTGGAAGGTTTCCGGGAACATCCTTCCATTACTAGTATTAAAGGTATTCAATACATGTAGATACGTATAGAGGAAAAATGGAAATCATATAGTTTAGTTCAATCTATATAAATAACATCAGGGCCGGATAATACGGCCAGCGTTGGCAGCCCCCCACTGCTTGAATTTTCAAAAAAACATTTAAATTAAACATTTTGCAGTTTTCAAAAATAAGTTAACCGATTTTTTTTTTACTTTTCAAAGATTTTCAAATAAATTTTTTAGTACATTTCAAAAACATGCAAAATAAAACATTTTCCACTGTTCTTAAAACATGTAAATAGAAAATTTTGCGTTTTTCTGAATCAAGTAAAAAGAACAATTTAAACTTTTTTAAAACACGTAAATACAACATTGTGCACTTTTCGGAATCAAATAAAACAGAACTTTTTTTGAAATTTTCAAAAAACATGTAAATACAACATTTTGCTTTACCCAACAAAACCATTAATAAAATCAAAGCGGTGGTTTTTGTATGGAAACAAATTGCTCCCGAAAAGCAATTCCTTCGTCCGGTCCTGTATAACATAATGTATCGGAATCAGGATTTGCTACTGTATCATGTGAAATAGTGTAAAAAATGGGATTGTTGTGTTATGGTTTATAACCTTTTCTTTTAAATTTTTATTTATTTGGACAGAAATAAAAACACTGCGTTTGACGTTGGTGGACGAATCTCAAGAAATTAGAACTAACTGTCAGTCCTTGATAACACATGTCACTGGGATATTTGCATTTCAAATGTGTCCAAGTTTACGCGTCTTCCTCGAGTACAGAGTCAGTAAACTGGAGAATTTAAAGAGTGAGTATTTTAAGTTCACTGGTGAATTTAGATTTCGGTTTTTGGTATTATTGTTCGTATTCGTATTCACATTAAAATAATTTCACAAAAAAATACATAAAACTATGCAACTTATGTTTTTGCATATTCCAATTTCCTCGTTTCCTCAATTTATTTGTTTATTTTTACTAGCCATGAATAATAAGAATGCGAATAGGTATAATGTATTTTTAGAAATATAGTAGTTTAATAGTTAAATCTAAAATTATGTTTTGTGTTCATGAATATTCTAATGCAAATGAAAACGGTATTGTATTTTTTAGTGCTGAAGAATGCTTTAAGTTCCCTGTACCCGTACGTTCACTCGGGCCATTCTTAAAAAAGTTTTCAGTGTCAAGATTCTACCAGTTACTGTTGCTGAAGATAATTTACCACAAGGTACTGAAGCTGACGCCAGTGCCAGTGCACTGCTTAAATCTTAATTGTGGATGTACAGTATTTCGCTCGGTAAAAAAGCTTATAAAATTATTATAACCAACCGAACCTCAAATCGTCAGTTAATGTATATGTTATAGGAACTTCCTATAGGTAGCTAAAGAAACTAATTATTAGTAAATATTCAATACCAGTGTATTAATGTAAATATAGGGGATAGATAGTCCCGGTTTTTGTGGGGTACTTAATTGATATTGATTTTAATAGGAAGAATATAAGGTATAATAATAAGGGATTATTAATTAAGTTGAACATTGAAAGTTTTGATGTCCTACAGTTACAGTTTGGTTAATTCCTTATTTCTTGTGCAGAATTTTAGTTACATTATGAGTTATTTAAACAAAATTAATTTATGAACATTGTTACTATGTATTACCAAGCATTCTAGTTTAAGCATGACTTGGTCGAGTTTGGCTCTTTATTTGAAGAGTTGTAAGTCAGTTTTTTTCAAAAATGAGATTATTTTCGTTATGTATGTACTATTCAACTAGGTACGTTACTGTGTTGAATGGTAAAGGTCAAAGTTCAACCAAAGCAATCTTTAAAAATATCCGAAATTTAATTTTTTTTGGGAAAACAGGTCAAGTCCATTACATGATTTTTGGCGAAATGGGAAGATTCTACCTAAAACATGCATTTCTGATTTAAATTCGGGTTTTGAGTGTTTTCGTAGTTTGTAGAAGACAATAAAATTGCCGTGCGTTAATTTTTGTATGCAAGAAAAATTTTTAAAGTTAAACAAAGTTTGGTTTCACTCAGAAACGATTAAAAAAATTTCATCTCACGGACTTTTGACTTCATGTTAAGTTATTGATTTTAAGGCAAAACGGAAAAAGTCCACAAATTAAAATTTTCGAAAATTATTGATGTAGGGAGTAAAAACATGAAAATTCAATACGAATGAAAGGCATGCTCTTAAGAAAATTTGGAATCTTAATATTTCTGTCCCTTGTTAACTCACATTTTTATTTAGTATTTAAATTACGTATTACTATTACCTATTATGATCCAAGAGTTAATAGAACAAATAAATATATGTAATGAAAATAACTCTATGAATTTTCGGAATTATATAACATGAGTTTTTATTGTTTACTCTAATATCAGTATACATTGTATTTTATCATAGCTAATAACATGTGTTTCATTTCATTGCATGGTTGGCATTATGATTGATACCAATTACCAAGAATCAAGTACTTTTACTTACTTACTCAGGGGGATAATGAAAACAGATTTACAAAAAAATTTAATTGTAAGATATACTTGCATAGATAATAATATAAATTTAAAACCTAAAATATATTATAATATGAATCACCATATATTCACCATTTTATATATATTTGTATATATACCTAATCATTTAAGTAATTTATAATAATATTTATTATTGGATAATTATTATGAGGCATTTAAACACTAAAATAATATAATAATAGCATACTTACGCATTATCTTTATGGCATAAATAATCTACATTCTTCTGCATTAAACAAACATAAAATAACAACAATCTATTCAAGTTTTGTAAGTTGTTTTTTTTTATTATTTTGTTTTATGAGCTGCCTTGAATTTTTGTTACATTGTATTTCTTTAATGTGCGGTTTGCAGTATTTCTATAATCCTGGCTGGCTTGTATCTAATATTATATAATTAGTACATAACATCGTCAGTGAAGAATCAGAATGGCCCATTAACATTTTCTGCTAAAAACAAAATGCAAAAATGCACTTTATACACAAACAAAATTAAAATATTTCATGATCCTAAAAAGCATGTAAATGTATATAGAATAATTTGCAAATTTCGAAGACATGCAAATGGAAAATTTTGACTTTGCAGTAAAAACTAGTAATTTGATTAGAATATTTTGGACTTTTCAAAAAATATGTAAATAGAACATTTTGCACTTTTCAAAAACATGTAAATAGAACATTTTACCCTTTTCAAAACCATGAAAACGGAGCATTTTAGACGTTTCAAAAACACGTTAATAACATTTTAAGAATCGATCCTATTTACTATTTACTGTTTATTTGACATTTTAAAAATTTAACTCATTTAATGTTTAGCTGACAAAGCTCATTTTAATTATATATCAAATTGGATAAAGGGGCCATTTTGATTCTTCACTCACACATAATACTCTAATCCAAGCCAGACGCACGCTCTATCAAAGATAAAATTGCAAAAATCAACAAACCAAAAAATTACATATATGATATGGCGAGCCTAAAACTAAAATATACAGTGAAATTTAAAAAACAAAACCATCACCAGTCACCGTATAATTTTATACGCTAGGTAAAAGTACCTCCATACGCCATACACCATCTTCACTATTATTTTAGGCAGGGTTCAAAAGATTCAGAGCAGCAGTGCTAATTTAAGCGGGTTAAAAATACAAAAATTAATCCATCTCAAAAATACATATTAACTAAAGTATAGCTCACTCATCAGCGCATCATCATTTAAGGTATCCATCATGGCATCATGGCATGGCATGGCAATGGCGCAAACACACACAGCTTCACTTTTAATTAGTGCAATATATATATAGATAAATATATCATAGATTAATAAAAATTAATACAATTAACCTTTAAAATGGCGATTATTATTACGATTCTACGAGTAGCGTATTTCCCCAGTGTGGATTGCAATATGACGCTTGTAATGTAAATAAATATCAAAGGACTCCCCACACTTGATACATTTGTACTGATAGGACTCGTATGGATTTTTCCGAGACTTGCATTGAAGGAGGTGAGAGGTGAGCTTGTCCTGCGTCGAGAATTTGTGGCCGCAGTGGCTACAGGGGAAATGCCGTTCTTTCTCTGGCAAGGTCTTCAGATCCTTGTCCTTCCCTCCAGCTCCAGCTCCGGTACCGGTACCACTCCCATCACTAGTACCTTGTTTTCGCTCAGAAATCGTGCCCAAACCCGACGAAACCGGAATAGGATTTGAATTATTAATATGATTATTACTTTTATGACTTGCAATTACTGAGCATGGCTGGATTTCATTTGTATGTCCAACGTGGTAATGTTGCTGGAGTTGGAGCTGTGAAGGGGTGGTTTTACTCCGTCGTCCTTTAGACGGTGAGGGGTTGGTTGCAATAATTGGGGTCAAGGTCGTGTAAGTTGGCGTTGTTGGTGGCTCCTCCGTCTCCAGCTCGACAGTGTAGTGTTGTACATTGTGTTGCTCTGGATTGGAGCTGGAATTTGACGAGGAATTGTGCTTCCGTCTTTTTGTATCTATTTGATGAAATTCAGACTGGTCCTCATGATCTCCTCCTCCTCTGCTACTGTTATTAATGGGGATAGGCTTCTTTCCTCTTTTACGCGGGGTGGGCTGAATAATAACCCTCTCTCGGTTTCTACTACTGTCTACAACATGGCCGCCACCACCACCACCATGGGAACCACCATGCTGAACCCCCAGGCTTTGGCTATGGTTATTAAAACGATGATGATACTCCGTCTCCCGGGATTCGATCTGATTTTGATTTAAATAAGATTCATGATTATGATTATGATTTGGATTTGGAGCAGCAGGAGGGAAGCAAGAGCTGGAGTGTGCAATGTAAGCGGTGGCATTCCCAAATTTAACTTTACATTTCCAACAATAATAGTCCATAAACTCCTCCTCTTTTTGTTGGGGCAAGGTAGGAGGGGTGGGGTTGGGTGTATGGGTGGGGGTGGAGGAGGATGTGTCATTGTCAGAGGAGTCCTCCCCCATTTTATTCCAATCACCGCCGCCATCGTTTCTTAGAGATAGGAGGCTTTGGGCGTTTGGGTGGAGGTCTCGATGTTGGTGATGTTGTTGCTGTTGCTGTTGCTGTTGTTGCTGCTGCTGCTGTTGTTGTTGTTGGCTTAGATGTTGTTGTTGTTGTTGTTGTTGCTGCTGTTGCAATTGGAGATGGAGCTGCTGCTGCTGTTGCTGGATGGAGGCAAGGGACGAGGATGCATGAGCAATTTGTTGATTCACAAGTGGAAAATGTGGAACTGTAATATTGACGACGGGACTGTTGGCTGATGATGTTGATAATGAAGAGTTGTTGCTACTCTGCTGGATTTGAACATGGTTCTGATTTTGTGTCTGAGTCTGATTTGGAAGTACGACATAGTACTCCACAGGGTTTGTGTAGAAGTTTTTAGATTCCACGACGTGGTTATTATGGCTGTTGCTACTACTAGTCTGATTGGGGACATTATGGGTTGTGGCGGCCGGAGCCGGAGCCGGAGGAGGGTACCAAGATGGGGTGATTGAGGTGGATGGGACAGTGGCTGATGTTGTTGAGTGCTGCTGTGCCTGAGACAAAACTGATGATGATTGTTGTAAGAAATTATTTGAGTTTGATATTCGTTTCAGTCCCGCACCAATCGTCTCTACGGGTGCTCTAGGATCCGAAAAAATCATTTCGTGAGAACTCCCTAGCGCCGTCGTCCCACCCCTCTGCCCATTAAGTTCCTCTCGATACTCCGAATGTTCATTGACCTGTACATGGACATACATTCCAAACACTAAGGTATTAAACTCCCGAATTTAAAACTACTAATTTTGAATGAGCAAAATATGCTATTTAAATCCAAATTTTGGCTTGCCTGGTGACAGAACAGCTCCAGCTTATCCCTAAATACACGTTGGCAGTACTTACAGATGAACCAAAATCCAGAGTACTGATGATTACTTGGCTGCTCCATCCTAAGATAGAAATTTTTCTGGTTGGTTACAGCACTATTTCTGCATTTGGCATTGGAATAAACATAATTTGCTTAGTTAAAACAAAACTGTTAAAAAATGAATTCAATCAAGCACACACAATGAAACATAAACTATATATAACATTATAACATATACATATGTATTCAAAATTCAACATTCAACAGTTATTGTACAGCGAGGTAGTTATAATCTACTCATGACATACTTATTTATTTTTCAAGCAATTACGGACACAGGACCTGCTGGGCTTGAATGTTGATTGTCAATTGGTTTGGTTGTATATTTGATATTGTGTGTGTAGTACTGTGATTGGTGATGTAAGAGACTTTTCACTTTGATTACTACCAACCATTTACACTACTTAAAGTCAAAGGTTACAATAATTGCAAAGCGTATAAATTCACAAATTTTAGCTTCGGAAACACGTAATATTATGTAACATAAAATGATATAAAAGTAGAATTATGTTTAGTTAATAAATTGTTAATCTTGAAGGACTCAATATTTCTTGCCTGTCTTTCTTCTTCTGTCTAGCAAAGGAAGTATTACGAAGCAATATTGATGTGAAAGTTTGAGGCAACAACAAAACACTCGACGAAGAAGGTAGCAGGTAAATGATGCGAACTATACAAATTGTAAGGTAGCCTGCCTCCCATGAAATTATATTTCTATAATAATGTTGTAACTTTTATTTCTATTCTTCCTTGTAGCATTAACTCCACTAACAAACTAAGGAATCGATACTTAACTCTCGGTTTTCCTCCCGTTAACCGTGTAATCCACAATTTACGGATTATTCCAGAATCCAGTTAATTAGAAAGAAAATCAAGAAGTCAAGAAGTGTAGAATTTGATTTAAAATGTGGCGCGAGCTCCGAAATGTAAAAGTATAGATAGGGAGGTTAAATGGTATAGGCTATGTTTTATATAAAAAAGGGATCCTTCCATAAGAAAAAAAATCCAATCAGAGGTAAAAAATAAAAAAGGGAATTTTCAATGGCCATTTGCCATTGGTAAATAAATCTTAAAAGCTACTTTTTCACTTTTCACTAATGTATTGAATTGTATTGTGTATGGAGAGCGTGCACAAATTACGTAGTACAATTTAGGGTATAGGGGATGAAACTGTCTATCCTTTTACGATGTGTGGGCGTATACACCAAAAATCGGGGTGTAGGTTTTCAAAATTTCCAGTTTTTGTATTACATAATTTATGCACGTTTTTATAGGGCATCAGCAGTGGGACGTGGGCAGTGTGTGATTCCGTGGTTGTCAGGTTCGCCTTGTTGTAGGGGATTGTACGTAAATGATGTTAGGGATGACATGCCTTTTTTTGAGATACCCACCCACCGCCACAATAGAAAATTGAATAACTGTTTTACTCAGAATTCACCCACCTATTTCGTAACATCATTTATGGAAGATTTCTTTCAGGTAGTTTTTAATATTTCATCATGTATAATCGAAATTTTGAGAGCGGGAATTTAATTTACTTGAAAAAGCACAAGAGCCTCCTCAATAGTTGATTACAATTTCCATTAAGGAAAAGTGACCCGTCGGCCGTCGGCCAGTGGTTTAATTGCTGACCACTCTTAATTTGTATCTTAATTAATTAGTTCATAGTTGTTTATTATGATTTACTTTAATTTTAGAAACATAAAGTATGGGTTAAAACGAAGTAGTGCGTTGTAGTTTTATTTTAACTTCTGAAAGGGCTCTGTATCGATATCGGTAGTCGAAAAGTAAGTAAAGAAATAATATATCGGTTTAGTTAGATTTTAGATTTACAACTACAAACAACAACTTTACAAGGAAGAGGATGGCTACGGCTAAACTATACTGTGGAAGTCCAAATAAATTATTAACTTGTACTTATAGACCCATGTATAACACATAAAGCTAAGTGCTAAGTAACTGCGTCTAAATTTGGATGGATGTATTTCACCAAATCATCGTGTCATCCTTATAAATATGAGCATCTTTTTACCACTGATGACTGATGACTGAGCTTCAGTGAGACTGACTAAAACTGAAACCGAAACCGGGCGGGGATGGTGGGCTACGATAAAAATGTGGAGGAACAACTATCTGATTTGTGGCACGGCTTGGCTGGCGTCCTTAGTGGAATGGCTACCCGTTTTTTAACTCAACCTTTGGATGTTCTCAAAATTCGATTCCAGGTTAGATTATTGATTGTTGTGTGCGAAAACAATTTCAATTTGATGATGTGGGTTTTCATTTTAGACGTGATGAAAACTTTTCATATGATTCATAATTCAATAATTATGAGCTACTTTTCATTGAAAAGTAGCTCATAATTATCTTTATGTATCATGTGGATCGTGCTTGACATTTTTTCAGCTCCAGCATGAACCAATAATACCTAACTGCAAGGACAATTACTACTGGAGCTTGAAACAAGCTTTAAAACGGATTCTAAGGGAGGAGTCGTACAGAGCACTGTGGAAAGGGCATGTGCCAGCTCAGTTCTTGTCGGGGGTCTATGGTCTTGTTCAAGTAGGTGTATTTACTGAATTTTTATAAAAATACATTATTCACTTTTGCGTAAGGAGCAGTTTATTTTCAGTATTAACTTTTCGATGATACAATATTTATCATAGCTGATAGTGACCTGTGTAAATAGCGGCTACGGTAAGGCAGAGGTGGAGAATGTGTGGTTACTATCTTTAGCATACTATAGTAACCACACATTCTCCACCTCTGCCTTACCGTAGCCTAAATAGCAAGAAAATGTTTGTTCAAATTGTTTTGTATTTGTGTTTGTAGTTTGGAACATTTGAGCATCTCACAAAGTCAGTCGCTACTAATCTCAATCCTGGTGATCGGGATGCACATAAAACGGTAGTTTACTTTTTTTGTGGGTCTTTGAGTGGAGCTGTGGCCACAGCTGCTTCCCTTCCATTTGACACTGTTCGCACACGTCTGGTTGGGCAAGGAGAACCGAAGGTTTGGAGTTTGATTTTTATAATTTCATATCCCATGCAATAGTATGCACCTGTATTAATTCAATTTTTTTAAAATTTTGTGTCTATTTCTACTTACGAGGTCAGCCATCAATATAATACCTACCACGACGTAAGATAGTTAAATTAGATGGGTCTATAAATTAAATTGGATTTTTACTTACTATAGGTATACCGGGGAGTCTATGATGCATTTCGTAAAATGGCCAATGCAGAAGGAATATCTTCCTTTTACAAAGGACTAGTCCCTGCTTTAATTCAAATAATGCCTCTTGCAGGAATTCAATTTGCTTCATTTCATGTATTGTCTAGTCTGAGCAAAAAGTACCTGGATCCTAATCCTAATCAGGGTATAATTTTTTGTACTACTTTTGGCTTTGGTTGTTCATTGTTTTATTTTATTATTTATTATTGATCCTGTTTCTCTATAAATTCTATATATGAAGAGTTAGTTGGCAAAACGGGACAAGTCCATCAAAGCAAATTTTACAGTAACAAAGAATAATTAATAAACGGTGACAGGATTATTTTTTTAACTCTGTTTTTTCTACTGGCACTGTAACTGACGAAGCGTTATTACAAGCAGTTTTATAAATCTAGACTGACTGGAATTTTTTATAAAATTTTCAACAATTTTAATTTACGGACTTTTTCCGTTTTGCCACAAAATCAATAGCTTAAAATGGAGTCAAAAGTCCATGAGATGAAATTTAAATCGTTTTGAGTGAATTCAAACTTTTTTTTAACTTTTATACTTTTTCTTGTATATACAAAAATTTACGGACGTGAATTGTCTTCTACAAACTACAAAAACACAGTAAAACTAAATTTAACTCAGATATGCATGCTCTGGCTCTGGGTGGACTTATCCCATTTTGTAAAATTCCATTGGTTAAACTTTGACATTCACCATGGAACACAGTAGCGTATTTAGTGGAATATTACACATTACACAAATAATCACAATTTTAAAAAACTCGACCCGTTTTGCCAAGCAACTCTTTATGCGTTTAAATGGAAATAGTTATTGTGTTAAAAACTGTGTCGTTCCAGTACTCATAAATACTTGTGTATTGTATCATATAATAATGTTTCCGTTCCGTAATACAGGTGGTGGAAGTGAATTAAAGCTACCGTTTTGGCACAATATCCTCTGTGGCTCAGCTGCTGGACTAGTAGCAAAATTAGTTGTTTATCCCTTAGATCTTACGAAAAAACGGTTACAAGTTCAAGGATTTGAGGACGCAAGAAGCAAATTTGGAAAAGTAAGTGAAGCACACGCTGAAATTTTAGCTCATACATTTGTGTATAACCAACCTAAATATTATTCCTACTTCACACTGCGATACAGTGTGTAAGCATATTAAGCAAACTAATAGTTTTTATTTTTTAAATTTATCTTTGATTTTTTATTCAGGTCAATAAATACACAGGGTGCTTTCACTGCCTCAGAAGTGTGGTGATGGAGGAAGGGGTTCTAGGATTGTACAAAGGGATTTCACCTAGTTTAATTAAAGCTATGCTTACGAGTGGTCTTATGTTTGGCTTCTACGAGCACATAGTGGCTCAGCTTCGCGGCTACAACCAAAGCCATAAAAGATGACGAATCGCATTTAATTTAAATAAACTCTACATACAAACAAGTTAAAGGTTATACAAAATCAAAATAATGTATATACTTACTTAACGTGTTTTAGTCCAGGTTGGAACCTGAACATAGAGATGGATAATTAATTATAAAATGGTGCTATGTGAAAGTTATTAAAAAATCCGCATTTGAAAAATGTCAATAAATATGTGGCACTTATGCTCGAAACTTCTCCTTTATGGTAAATATAATATGCCTAATGTGGTTTATTTTCAATTATGTTAAAATTTGATTAACATGGTCGGTTTCGGTTATTGTTTAGAACATAAAAGCGCTATGGCTATGGAACTTAATTACAGTTAACACAAACACAGTATTGAAATGGAATCAGGGTGCTTACTTGTAAGTAATTTAGATTGCGTTCTTGTCAACAACGGCCACTGCTGCACTCAAATGCACTGGTCCCTTTGAAATTTTATGCGAAACAAACATCGTCTGTGAAGAACCAAAATGACCCATATCCAATTTAAGCTAGAATCAAAATGAGCCATGTCATAATAACAAAGAGAAACGTGCTTAAAATGTTAATTTAAGAGTTTTTGAAAAGTTTAAAATGTTCTATTTACATGTTTTTTAAAAGCGTAAAATGTTCTTTAAGCATTTTTTTGAAAAGCGTAAAATGTTCTATTTACATATTTTTGAAATTCTATTTCAATGGTTTCAAGACATGTTTAAAAATTTTTGTAAATAGTGGATATTGTTTTTAGCTACAAATGGATATGGGTCGTTCTAGTTCTTCACAGACGATATACCGTATTTCTTATAATGATAACTACCGTCTAATATTCAAATTCTGCGACCTCCTAGTCCCGTCTACTATTATAGTAGGTAGATTGTACTTGTACTACAGTCAGTATTTCAGTTCGTTAGCAATTCAGTATGACAACGTGCATGCGTATGAACTAGGTATGTTTATTTGTTTACATGTTATTGTCAATTGAAATTAAAATAATTAGGTACTTAATTAGAAGTTCAAATAAAATAATAGAACTTTTGACGGTACAAGCCTTATGCCTAATACCATTCAAGCAATCCAACATTCTGCAACTACTCTATGTAGGTACCTATTTGCATTTGCCTTCTTATAGGTATATGTATACTGAGTACCTTTTTGTCTGCTATATATACATATATGTAAGCTTAACAAGCTGTATTCAACTAAACAGTAATTATTTAATGGTTGAAGCTGTTTCTTCAACGTCTGATTGTGTGTCTGAACTTGGCCAGATGTATTCATTCTCATTATATTTTAGTTGATAGAAATTGATAATGCGCTTATAGGTACCATATTAATTCTAATGCCTCCCGGGGTCTCCTATAACTCCCGGGATTCCTATAGTTTTTTTATGCTTTTACTTCATACACCTTGTATTTTTTAAAATTATTTCCGGGTCGGAGAATGTAGGTTTGACTCCCGGGGGGTATGTGGCTAAGGTTGTCGTAACTCCCAGGGGGAGTTATCAAAGGAAATACGGTACATGTTTATCGTCTGTAAGAATCAAAATGACCCACATCGATTGTTTATATGAAAAAAAAATGCACTATCTACAAAATAATTTGAAATAATTTAAGTTTGTCTTGAAAGCTTGTAAATAGAACAATTTGCACTTTTCAAAATCATGTTGTGAATAGAACAATTTGGACTGTTTAAACTCATGTAAATGGAGGAATTTAGACTTTTCAAAAGCTTGTAAATAGAACAATTTGCTCATTTCAAAATCATGCATATATATACAATAATTTAGACTATTTGAAAACTTGTAAATGTAGCAATTTCGACTTTTAAAAGGCATGTTAATAGACCAATTTGCAGTTTTCAAAAACTTGAAATTATCATTTTCCGCATTTGTTTCATTAGACAGTAGACGTAATTTTTAGCATAGCTTATTTTAATTCTTACTTAAATTATGTGTGGGTCATTTCGGTTATTTTCAGGTATTATTTTATTAAATCTGATTTATGTATGAATAAGTAAGCTCTCTACTTACTTTCGTGTAATTATGTTATGTAATAATAAATGTATTTTGAAAAATTTTAAATCTATTCAGCAATATTAAGTATAATTTGATAATATCTTTATGTATTGTGTCATACAACAACAAAAAAGTGGCAAACATACTGTCATTATTATGCCTAAATATAAACATTATATAACAAAATATAGAACTTTAACAATTAGTAATAAGAAATGTGCGTAATTCTGTATGTTGTGGAAGAACTTCGGTAGCAGTAGCGATATATAGAGATGGATGCTACATGCTACCGTCAGAAGACTCTTTCTGAATTCCTCGCCATCGCAGACGTAGTAAAAGAATTTTCCAATATCATCTCCTATTTATGGGAGCCCACTTTCCGAAGAACCCATTGCTGCTTTCGGGCATTATTTTCGCAAAATGTTTCCCCTATGTGGTTACCGAAACTGAAATTTGAAAATCAATAGGAATAATTACCAAGCAATGCTTTACGTATTATACTTGTACTACAGTTATCCATATAATTAGGTAGGTATACAGGTAAATTTTGACAGTTGATCCGAAAATTAAAATGATTCTTGATTAATTTTTTCACAATTTTTAGTAATGTACCCTTTATTGAGTAAACAGATATTTCCTCCCCGACTCGTGTGACGGTAGATCATAAATTTGCCTCCAAGTCCCGGGAGGAAATGCCAGATATTTTTCGTTCCGCCCTGACTTCGTACATCCATTGTAATTGGGTTGCTCTTATTAATGGCAGGCGTTATGTGGTAGCCGTTATTTTTTGGAGAATTGTCTGTGAGAATTATTGACCAAATATTAAATACATGCGTAGGAGGTATACTTTGCTATTAAATATACTACCTTCCTACTTTAGTATATACTGTTTAAACAACTTTCTTTCAGCAGGGCCGGATAATGCAGCCAGCGCATAGGCATCCCTCACATTCACATTGTAATTTTCAAAAAACATTTAAATGGAGTATTTTACAGTTTTCAAAAATATGTAAAAAGAATATTTTGCGGTTTTTAAAAACATGCAATTATAATTTTTAGTACATTTCAAAAACATGGAAATAAAATATTTTCCACTTTTCT
Organism: Dicyrtomina minuta; assembly: GCA_949802685.1. NCBI lineage: Eukaryota > Metazoa > Arthropoda > Collembola > Symphypleona > Dicyrtomidae > Dicyrtomina > Dicyrtomina minuta. The sequence goes on along the minus strand of OX461808.1, from coordinate 98,505,913 downwards.
CAAAACATGTAAATAGAAAATTTTGCATTTTTTTGAATCGAGTATAAAAGAACATTTTTAAACTTTTCTAAACTATGTAAATACAACATTTTGCTTTACCAAATAAAACCATCAATAAAATCAAAATGGTGCTTTTTGTATGGAAACAAATTGGTCCCTAAAAGCAATTCCTTCGTCCGGCCCTGCCTTTCAGCATATTTATATGAAAATTGACAAGATAGAATAATTAATTTACGATTTTTCGAAACTGCCCAGCGTTGTGTTTCCAGATCTACAGAGTCTTCCAAAACCACACGAGATAAAAATTGCCCTGCTCTTTGAGGCTCCGTTGTAATTGCCTGTAAAAGTTATTTAGTCACATTAACGATTAAAATCATATCGTCTGTGAATAACTAACGTGACCCATTTCCAATTTAAGCTCGAATCAAAATGAGCTATGTCATTAAAAAAATGAGCGAAACATGCGTAAAATGTTATTTAGGAGTTTTTGAAAAGTGTAAATTGTTCTATTTTAATGTTTTTGAAAATTGCAAATCGTTCTTTTAAATGTTTTTTAAATGTGTTTTAAAGGTTTCATTTACATGTTTCTGAAAATTCCAGAATTTTCTATTTACCTATATATTTTTTTAAAATGCAAAATGGTCTATTTAAATGCTTTCAAGACATATTTCAATACTTTTGTAGATAGTACATATTGTTTTTAGCTAAAAATGGAAATGGGTCATTTATCTGGTTCTTCACATACTATATTATAGTCTTAACGAAAGTAAAGCACCGCCTTCAAAAAATAAGCGTATAAATTAAAATAAATTTAGAATTATGGTAAGGCTTACAGACTCGTCCTCCGCACTTTCAATGTAGTACATCCCTTCTTCGACTGTTTTGAGGGAATTCAAAAAACAAAGTGAATTAAATTAAAGTAGTGAAAACCAATACCAATCCAACAACTCTCTGAAATATAAATCTTATGATTAGAAATACTGGCAACTTAAAAGACATTGTTATGTCTGTAAAAACTCAACTGTAAGCCCCACGATAGTCTCGGGTACATGGACTGGCTGAGCTGGCAATGTCATCGAATCTGGCAGTGAACAAATCGAACTGATTCGCATCTCCAGGAAGTAAATCAATATAGCGTCCCGTACAGTCTTTGTTCTCGTGGAGTGTAATGCATCTCTCATTGTTGTCCACTGAGGAGACACGATCATTCCAACTTTGTTGAATTGGGAAAACTGTGCAACCTTCTACAGTCACTTGAAGGGACTCGCCTGGAAATGAGAATTTATAGTTTTAGCACAGTTTTCCTTACACAGGCACAGTACATACATACCTATTTACATTACAGTAATAGAAATTACCGTATTTTTTATAATACGTTATAATACTTGGCGTTTATTACATTTTTTGGAGTGTCATCCCGGCGCATTTATGCGGTCAAATATTGCAATTCATTAGCTAATTAATTTTCACTACTAATATTACACATTAGTTTCTTTCCTATAATGAGTTTTTAGAAAAACTTTCCAAAAATGTCTAAAAAATCAAAGCTGTCTTTCAAAGAATGCCAAACAAATCAAAAACATGTCTTTTAGAAATTTAAAACAAAATCAAAATCGTGCCTTTCAAAAATTGCATAAAAAATCAAAACCGAGTCTTTCAAAATTTTCCCAAAAAATCAAAACTGTCTTTCAAAAAATGCCTAAAAAATAAAAATCGTGTCTTTTCAAAAATGTATAAAAAATCAAAATCGTTTCTTTCAAAAAATGCCTAAAAAGCAAAATCGTGTCTTTCCAAAAATCTACAAAAAATTATAAATTTCACAGAAAACTCACCGTTTTGCTTTTTAACACTTCTCCAAAATAAAGATACTTATTACGTCTTACGTCGACACACAAGATAAAACTCATAAATTAATTTTTTTTTAATTAAGTAATTAAAAGTAGTACTTGCCTTGACGTCCAACATGCTCATAAATAATAAGAGTTTCACTCCGAATGCACCCTGGAAAAATCCCAAGTATTATTGAAAATACAGAAACAAAATATATTTTACTCATTTTGAGTCCAGTAGAATTCCCAACTAATAATGTTTCTTTATAGAGTGTCTATATAGCAGAAGGATCGACAAACTTGGAAAAAATGAACGTCCCAACAACACTGACCAACTGGTGCCCGTCACCAGAGACCAGAATACCAGACCCAAACTAAAAAGCTTACTTGATCTCATCAACCTAATTTTATTTAAATGCAAAAGAAAAAATATTGTTTAAGTTCAGAATCATTTTGCTTATAAGCTCGCACGTAAAGATTAAAGATCATAACAAAGATGCAATATTTTTGTCATAAGTTTTGAGGTTAGTGGTGTAGAACAGTACTTAAAAAACTCAAACTTATTCCTTAATCTACGTACAGTCAGTGTTACAAATTAGAATTACGTCTGCCTAAGAGGATAAAAGGTAATTTAGCTGTCAAATGTCAAATATATAATCTCATAAATTTCATTTTATTCCATATGTTAAACCTGAGCGTGGCATCGCTTCTGCCTCTGCCTGTCCACTGTCCTGTCACCTGTAGCACAAGTCAATTTACTGTGTCTGCCTGCATCAGAATCTTTTAATCTGTTGGTGTGTTGGTCAGTCAGTGCAGTCTGCATTCTGCATACTGTACAGGATGTGGGGCTGTGAATTGCTGGGAAGTGGTAAGGAAGGCGTATTTAATTCAAAAAATAGGATTATTTATTTCGACATACTAACGGTAACGCGGTATATATTAGTATTCTTAAAATTAAAACAAGTTTTAACCTAATCTTATTTTGGGTTGGCCGACAGTCGACATGTGGTCACGTTTTGATTTTGGTTTGGCTTATATATTTGATTTAATTTTTTGACGTGTTAATTTCTCGAGGGCGTCCTTCATAAAAAACACTTGCTTATTTGGATGGGCATCTTTTTAAGTTCACATTAAAAGGGATCATCCAAACATGATGTCATTCGTCATTGGTAGGGTCGATGGTCGACATCATTTACGGACGACTCCTTAAACCATATATGGTAACAGTAACAGTGCATCGTACATTTTCTCGACAAAAAAAAGAGAAGAAAATTGCGTATAGTTGACAGACTTTAAAAAGTTTGGCAATTAATTATTTTATTATATATAATTAATAAATCATACGCGCGTAATTAAGTTGTACTGATACTTCGATACTGATGCTTTTTAAAATGATATTATGTTATATGTATAGTTTTGATGATATGCACTGTATTTCGCCTATTTAGTTTTACCATCCCGAGCAATAATAGTATACAACTTTTCTTAAATTATTTAATTATTATACTTATTTATTTCTAATTTTAAATCCTCGCCACATTATGAACAATTCATTTGAGATTGGTATCTGTATTTTTAAGTCAGTACTAGACCAGGAAAACGTCAGTCATTTTCTCACATATCACACAATCTCACTCTGAATCAGTATAGCGGTATTCACGATTACGCTACAACGTTTGTTGGTGCTACTTGCTGTTCGAGCTTTAGCACGAAAATCGTCCAGAATTGTGAGCACACTTACAGTAACATGCTGTAGCGTCGAATGTTACTGTTTCCATGGTTATAAGACATTTAAAAAATGAAATATATAAGTACCGTAAAACTCCAAACAGATGCCCAGGCTTTTTTTGAGGCCCGGGCTCTATTCGAGAACCGGCCTCTATTGGAAAGTCGGCCTCTATTTGAGACCCGGGTTTTATTTGAGACCTGACCTCTATTAGAGACACCTGTGACCTGGCCTCGACTAAGGACCCAACCTCTATTTGAGACCCGACCTCTATTGGAGACCAAGCTTTTATTTGGAGTTTTACGGTGTACATAATGCGTACTTCTTATTTCAAATTCGAAGCGTAAAAATATAAAATTCATTAGTTGAACTCAGTATCCGTGGCAACCAACGAACAATTGCTACAGCGTGCTATAACACGTTATTTCTAATTTGCTGTAGCATAAACAGTAAGTAGCACCAACAGACGTTGTAGCGTAATCGTGAATACCGCTTATGTATACTTACACTACAATTAAGCATAAATAGTAGAAAATCTTAGAGAAAAAATCAGGTATTTTAACGCTTTTAGTGAGAGGTTTTCTTTCTCTTTTGTTTGGCACATGTGACTGTGTTAAACCGCAATAATGCAAGCCCAAAAATAAGAACCAAAAACCACACAACCGACAACCATATATAGCCATATAATAGTGCAGTGCAGTGGAGCATGAAAATGCAAGCAAAATATGTACAAAGCTGTACAAGCTACAAAGATCATAATAAAATACGAGAGCAGATATAGATGACGACCTGATAAGCTCACTCACATCGCATCACACAGATGACTGACACTGAACTGAAACATTTTGTCAAATTTTAAATAAGTAAACTGTTTTTTTTTAATTTTAATGTATATTCTATAAATTTCACACGTTCATTCATAACCCTTCATCTCCCTCGGTACATATTTTGTGTAGCTCTCCAAAATCCAATCCCGCATATGTTTGCATCTTAATCTTGACCAACAAAACTCAAAAAGTCAAAAACTGTGCCTCTGCAATATTCTGCAAGCTAGACTTAAACCATATAGCGTATCCAATTATTATCATTTTTTATTACAAAAACATAAGTAAGAAACTCGTAAACTTTCCATCTTAAAATCATCATCCTTACCCATAGCCTATAGTCCTATAGGAACGATAAGGGGAAATAAAGATACAACGATAAGGTACAATTATTAACTCCATTCAAATCAAATACAGATCAGCGATCAACCGTCTGATTGTGTGAGTATGTTAAATATCAGTACGAGTCGCAGTTTATATTTATTGTTACTACTAATAATAAGAAATTATGGTTTGATATCTTTTATTTTCATAAAAAATATGAATGCGTAAGAAGCGTTAAAATCGAAAGCATGATAAAACTCCTAAAACATGCGAGTATACTGATAGGCAGTTTTAAGCGTTTATTCTTATTGAGTTTTTTTAAAAAGGAAAAACAAGTTGCTTTCCTAAAGGTGCATACTGACTGCCTACTAAAGCTGAACTAAAGTTCGTGTAGGAGGGGTAACGTGAGGAAAACATTATACTACAGCTAAAAGTATTAACACAACACACAACAACACAAGTTTCTTTGCAAACTTGCACTTTTATCATATATGTAATGCTACACATTACAAATAATACAAAATATTATAGTTCATATAGGTAAGTAGATACTTACCTAATGTTATTTACCATTATATTCAACAGTTGTATCTCGTATTTGTACAGTAAACACATATAGTGCTTTGCCGTCATTTATCTATTGTGGCATCTCCATTCGCAGTAAACGTATCTGTAAGGGTTTCTCGGTTGGATTTAATAAGATAGAATTTACTGTACTTAAGTAAGTATGTAAATTGCCTCCGCATTTCTTTTAACTCCCACTGACAATGTCCAAAAATAAAATCAAGGCAACTGCTTTTGAGAACGTTAAGATGAAAACAGAAGTGTTTCGTATCTTGAACTCCAACGTCAGCAACCAACTAAGCTTTCCGACCTGTGCTGTGTACCAGTTACCTATATTATTATCTAACAAAATCTATACTACCAATTCAAAATCAAAGTATTTTAAGTGGGAAATTTGGATTTGAATTTCCGATTTTTCAAGATTTCAAGAAAATATAAAACATTTCTAATTAATTACTTACAGATAAAATTGACAACTATAGAATTCCTTTTGGTGTTTGGGGATTTATTTCATCAATTAATTCAGAATTAAATTACCTGTAGTATGGAGATTAACAGTAAAAATGAGTCGGACGTGATCAAAATCTACGGGAATTCCTCACTTTTGGATCGAATTAATTCATTTCAGAAAAAAGCGGAGAGTCATGAAAAATCCCAAAAGAAAAATCCATTTTCGGCTAATATGTCGAAATCCAGTGGGGAGAGTGGGAGCTATGATATTCTTGGAATTACTAAAGATGACCCAAGGTATTTCTTTGGCAATCTATCCTGCCATGCAGCATTAATTCACTAATAATTAAATTACCTATAGTTTATTTGATTAATATTGTAAAATTGTGTATGTATAGGTATGGACGCCCCCCAGAAGGGAGTAAGACGGAGGCCCGAGGTTTCAAAGCAGGGAATCATATTAGTAAAGAGATTGAAGAACTCTGCTCTCTCATTCGAGAATATGGCTTGGAAAAATCTGATGGCTCATATTTGATTGAATTTGGGGAATTATTCCAAATGTACACGGTGATTTCGAACAAGCTCGTGGGGCTTCTCCTTCGTGCGAGAAAACATGGCCTTGTTGAGTTCCCTGGTGAAATGCTCTTTCAACGACGGGATGATCATGTCGTCGTTAAGTTGATTAAGCAAGTTGACGTGAATTAGTTGTTGAAATTTGTCAAGTCTGTTTGTTATGATCTTTCTTTTGCATATCTCGCCTTTATTTCTGATATTATTTACCTATATACTTTACTTCACACACTACAAATATTGTTAGTTAGTCTATAGTCACGAGTATTTTAATTTTGTTTTAAACATTGCAATCAGCCAGAACCGGAACCGAAAGGCAGCTATTATTACTAAAAAGTACTTCTTCCTGTGCAAATGTATTAAATAATATTTTTTGATTTACTTACAAAATATGCATGTACCTACCTGCGTTGTTAAATGTAGTTATAATACAAAATAAATTTTTGATTGATTAAAAATGTTAAACGTCAATATATTATATTGCTGTAATGATAAATAAACACAAGATTATTCATTTTTGCAGTGTAATATTTCGAGCATTATTTCGTAAGGAAATTAAATTTCGTAAATACACGGAAATTGCTGCACTACTACGCACCATTAATTGCGCCCAGTTATAATCTTACTATCAAACTAAAGTAATTAAACTATCGCTACTGAAGAAGCAAAATTGCCAATATTCATTTCGTAACGTAGTGAATTATGTATAATTTTTTTTCGGCAGAATAAGCAAGTGAGTATTTCTTATTGCTTATTGTTAGTGTGCTGAGAAGCCAAATTATACACTATTTAAAACAAAAAATGTAGATCGGCAATTTTGCTTCGTCAATAGCGCTATATGTATCATGTATCTGCAATGCATTGGATTTAGCGAATAGCTGGTGTCTTTTGAAGCATTAATAGTTTTAGGCCGGTAGCCGGTATATAAAAGTAAGTAACAAATTTTTGAGTGTAGCTATATTTATGCAAATGGTTTTTTTCTTAAATATTCAAATAAATTATTGAGATTAAATAAAGTTCTGAGTTCTTATTCTTTCATTCACTAGAATTATGCAAAACAAATAGTAATTTATGAATTTATATCCCTATGGCCTGCACCCCCGGCTTGTGATCCTATATGTACGTTATACATAGTACCTATTAGGGATAACAGTATACTTTTAGGATTCTTAAAATATGGAGCTTCGCCATCCGTTCGAGTTATCAATCCACATACCACACAAGTATCAACTGGAATTTACATATGTATGTACCTATATGTAAACGTAGTCATCCTTTGATTCAGACAAGTAATTTCTTTGGAATCAGATAGGCTAATTTAATTTGCAGTTAATGGATTTCCCCTATCTACAGGCAGGCCACAGATCTGAATAAATGTCAAGACCATAGTCATTGCCATTGTCATCATTTTACAATAATTATTTAGTTTTCAAAACTAGTCAACCTTCTGTCCTGCTCACATACATCAGCATACATATACATACATAGCATATTTATTTCATCACTTATTTATAAACGTGGTACGTACCATATATAAACTATGTAGTGCAAGTGGATCCCACACATGGGGTATAACTTTGGTTTATGGTTGGTAAATTTGTATGTAATTCAACAATGAATACGTTTAACATTCTTTACTATTTCCAGGCATTCAATGTGCAGTCTATCTAGCTAAAGAAGAAATTTATGCAAAAGGGCGATGCTTTAAATTTTAGACGTGGTGGAATTCTATGCTATGATATTTACTAGATACATAATTGCTGGAAAAATATGCTAAAATATCGACGTTCGAATTTTATTTCAATCATTACTTTTGTACGTAGCATTGGAGCTTATCCCTATCCCGATCTATCATCAAAAATCACTGCCACCATATTCACTACGTAAATACCGAGTGAATGAAGAATCAGGATTGATTATACTATGTACAAGACATTGGCATTCAGCTTTTTCTTTTAGTCGACTAACAATAATTATTTCATTCTTTGTATCCGCAACACTAATTTGTGCAAACTACAGTTCCCGCATCGTACCTTCAGTATCAGCAACGCTATTCAAAAAAAGGAAGGATACAATATTCAGCGTTTTTACTGGCAAAGTAAGTATAGTTTTAAAACTAATTCAATTATGCTCAACTACCAATTACAATTTCTTACTAATTAGCAAAAGTCCCTTCAAATGCAAGGATAATTCAGAAGTGTTACATGTTTTCTAGCTACATGTTATGTCTTACAGGCTTCAATATTCTTGGTATATAACAGCTTAGAAATAATATTCTGTATTATAATAAATTTATTAATATTGAAAATTCTTCTTCACTTACGTAAATACATAAGGGTCACAACCAACATGAATGACTGCGAAGAGCACGAGCCATATCAACTTCTACAGCAACGGTTCGATCGCCTTCTCAGAGGATTCCACAGCATGGAAAACTACTTCCAAGGCAAGATTTCCGTGCTGCAAACAATTATAGAAAATCAAGAAAAAACCATTGTCAGCCTTGAACAAAATCGCCTTAAGTCTCAGAATGTATCCGAACCAAAACTAGACCCAGGGCCAGGACCAGGTCCAGCACCAAGGAGCCAGGCGAATCCTAATGAAAATCAAGACGTAGTAGTAGAGGTCGTCGAAATATCTGAAACAGAGAATTATCATCAGTTCCGACGCCCTATCCGTTGCCCCTCGCCTCCACACTTATCGCCAGAAGCCCCACAATTCTCACCAGTAACTGCTGCTTCCTCCATTGCACCCTCTGACTCGGCTTCCAACTTGGAATATTATTTTCAGCCGGATTTGAATATCATTATTAATCCGGGTCATTCAAAAAATCTAAATCCAAACCATTCATGTATTCAAGTGTCTCAAAAGAACCCAAAACTGAAACTGAACGGAACTCATCAGGTGGAAAATCCCTCTGTGAGTGATGGTGAAATTATGATTGAGCTTGAGAGTGATGAGATCGAAAACATTTTGACTGAGACTACTTCCACAATTATGTCCACACTCTCAGCGACAAGTCAGGCAGCAGCATGGACTCAATTTACTCCAGAAACAATCAATTACGACAGAGTTCGTGGGAAACCCCAGTCCCGGTTTGCCATCGTTCGACTTCCCTTCATCCCGAAACAGAAACAAAAGCTGGGTGGTAATTTAAATACCTATTGCTCTCGTCCCCACCAGTGGAAGCACGTAGTGGCAGAGATACAACATCAGCTCAAAACACGGACGTCTAAAAGGACTCTTTTTCGCTACGAGTACTTGAAAAGAAAACAGGAAAAAATTAATGGGACTGTAGAGGAATTCGTTTTTGTATCCAGAAACGTCAAGAAGGCATTTATATGTGAGGAAATCGATGTAGTGTATTTTCTACCAGCCCCTTACTATACACACAGAGGACGACTGTTATTCGAGCACAATTTCACTAATTATGATTTTTATTAGTTGGATTTTTTTATAATGGGCTAAACGTATATAAATAACTTGTTCAATTAATCTCCTTAATTAAATTCTGTTATAATGTTTGAACATGATTTTTGGAACACCGCAAGAAAGTGAATTAAAAAAACCAGTAACATTGACTTACAGTTAGTCTCAGCCAGAACGACATGATATTGAGTAGTAAGTAATTATTTATTCATTATTAATTAATTGCATTATTTATCATTTAAAAACTTGATTGTAAACATGCGCCCCGAGAAGACCATCATATGACTATAACATTATTTCTTATAGTAAATATCATTAATAATAATAAAAGAATGTTAGTATATTTATGTACAACTATATATCTCCACAATCTCTACATACATATATCTAAATATAATTTATATAATAGTATATCTCAACATGTCCACAATCTAATCGACCAAACTTCTCCAGATTTAGCAGCAAGAAAGTTGACATTTGGGAACGCACGACAAACGTGATTATGATCTAGGGAAAATTTAAGGTCATGCAAAATCTCTTTTAGATTTCAAATGGTGAGCATTTATTGGAATGCTCATGTCTGTCTGTCTGTCTGTCTGTCTGTCTGTCTGTCTGTCTGTCTGTCTGTCTGTAAGGCTGAAAAACCAGCAATAAAACTAAAATGCAAAAATCCTGACACCGGGTATAAGTTTTCATAATAACCTTGGAATAACCTACAGATGGATGGAAAATTGGAACGGGTTGACTTCCTCATCATTACCCGGCTACCTACTCGCCTATAGCAAATATTATTACAAGGTATTTTTCGGTGTTTGCGGTTTCACCTTATTCTTAACATATAGCTTGTCTATCATTATACTTACACTTATGTATACTTACATATTAGAGAAAATTTCTATTTGACAAAAATTTTGTAAAATATAATTATGTATTATAGTTTTCATGTCTAAAAGCCAAATTCCGCATCACGAGCTTCCGCAAAATTTAGAATCGAACTAAGTAATACTAAAAATAAACACGTCTTCATGCCAAAATCTTTGATATGAAGAGGCATTTATTTTCAACGTCTAATTAGAAGTCTTCTAAATCTAGTTACTAACGAACATAGCCCTTCAACCCATGAGGGACACTTCCCATGAGACATTTTGTTTCCATTTTAATTTCTGAAAAAAAATGTCTCGTGGGAAATCTCCCTAATGGGTTGAAGGGCTATGCTATTTACTAACGCCACACTGGCTGAAAAACCTTCCCAAGCGCTACAAATGATTCGATAGGTTGTTTCGGCAAAATCATGTATATAAAAGGAATTTACTCGCAATGGGTCAGACACAAGTGGCGTCATGTAAGTTGAGGGTAGGACACTTTAAAAAAATATGACACCCCCTGTGTTAAGGATTGCCATTTCCGCAATGCGTAAGAGGGTGACAAGGTGGTGGGTGGGTCCCCAAAAAAATTGTACATTTTGGGACCCACCCACTCACCTTCTCACCCTTCTTGCGTAAATTGTAAATGGCAATCGTTAACAGGGGGTGTCATATTTTTTTAAAGTGACCTACCCTCAACTTAGATGACGCCACGTGTGTCCGACCCATTGTGAGTAAATTACTTATGTACATGATTTTGCCGAAACAACCTGTCGAATCATTCGTAGAGCTTTCGAAGGCTTTTCAGCCAGTGTGATAACGGGTTACCGCAAGATTAAGACGCTTTTTATAAAAACTAGATGATTCTTGCTATTCACGGTAGGTCAGTCATGCCCTGTTTTAATTTTTCCTGGACGAGTGAATTGCGTTTTTTTAGAGGAAGCTTTTCCGTCAATTAACATAATCTAACAGAAAATAAAAGTTTCAAAAATCTAAACCAAAAAGGGAAAAAAAACCTAAGTAACAAAATGGCACTGACAGGCACCACCATGTAATAACAAGAATAATTATAATTGCAAAGGCGTAGCGTTGTGCGTAATACTATAGTTATTAGTTATAAAGTAATAAATTATTCTATATATTAATATAATGGTCAATCTCTAATGGCTCTATCTTCTATCCAGCTACATTTCGAACTTGAGCTGCGCTGAGCCATTGTTTAATGGCGTCCTTTATTTCCATTTCAGTAGTTTCTCCTGAAACTATTATCTCAACCGCAGCTGCAAATAGTTAATATAAAGTATTATATTAATTTTAATAATAATGATTATTGTTCTTGTTATTCTTTAAGTAGAGTAATAGTTGAAAAACTGAAGTTAGGTATATGCCTTCATGCATTTTTTTTAATTAGGTAATAATAAAAGAATGAGTGGTAATCTTACCACAAATAAGGCAAAGAACATTAGTGTAGGCTCTGAAATCTCGTTGGTCGGCCTGAACCACATCCCAGGTCAAATTAAGAGCTGCCACAGCCATTGGCTCTAGCACTGCCTCCATAACTTTGCATGTTGCTTCACCGGGATCCTCCACAGCATCCACCATCGATACAAATGAATCGACCTTAAAATGAACACCAAAAATCTACATGTAAATTACCAACTAATTAAAATTAGCAGTGTACTAAACGCGTTTTGAAAACAAACTCTTCATATCAATAACTTGCAGCTCAAAGCAATACTCTGGACACAATTTTAATAGAATAAAAAGTATATGACTTACCGCTTCCTTCATGTTCGAAGCGTTTCCCAAGTGGAAATCGAGATGATCCAAACTTAATATATCCTTAGCTGGAAGCAAAGACTCCAATAATGGTTGTGGCTCCTGTTGTTCCACTACTGGAGGTGGTTGCTGCTCCTGATTTGCCATTTCCATGGGTTGTGGTGGATGTACTAAAAACAAAAGCTCAAAGATTGAATTTTGCCTCTTTCTTGGTGCTACAACACGACTGGGTACATTTCAAATTTCAATTCTGGTTTAAAACTAGGATAGGATTTGAAAATATACGTTAAGCCAAGCCACGTTATGAAATTACAATACATAAAAACAAATCTATAATCACTACCTTCATAATTTTCCCAAAAATCAAATGGAACAGCCTCAGAGTTAAGCCCATTCACTACGTTGTCATTGATTTCTTGGGCATAATCACGGCGATCCTGCGACGATGGGAGATCTAAATCTAGATACGTTTCACTCATCCACGCATCGTCTTCATCCAAACCATAGCTGTGCTGAGGTGGCTCGGGCTGCGGATAAAAATCTTCATCCTCCCGAATGACATTATTGGACGAAGAATAAAATCCTTCTTCCTCCGGAGATAAATTATTGTAATTATTATACAGATCTTGATAGGGGTCTGGGTTAGGCCGGGGTGTGTCGCTCCCAGGCCGTCGTCCCCGTCCCTGTCCAGCATTGCAGGAATTCGGGCGATTAGAAGGCATGATGATTTCTTACCTTCAAGATAAAATAACACATTACTATGAATTAGAAAATCAATCTCATTTCCAATCCTGGTATTCTCACTTGTCACTTAAGCGATGTATGTATACAATAAAGGCGAAAACAACATAACCAGTGCCAGTAAAACAATCCTGCTATCTCAAAAACGAAATATATTACGCAACATATAAACATACGTATAACATATTATGATATAAATTGATAGTACCACAGGATTTTTGTAATCTCGTACACATAATTTATAGATTTTGGGCGAACTACAACAAGTTAAGCAAAGTAAGTCCTAACAATAATCTACTGTACAATAATCACATTTACAAATTGTGAGTTTAAATGCTAACGCTCACGGTGTAACTAACTATACCTAGCAAATTAATACATGATATTTTTATACCTACCGCTTTTAATTCACTTTGTATGCTCCTGTGTGAATTCTGGTAAATGACGATCAATTGAACTGTCTATCAAAACTATATAAAATTAAAATATATTGAATCCACTCACCGAGTCGAATACCGAATGTAAAATATCACAATGTAAAAGTAATAAAGCAGTTTGCAATTTCTCTTTTTACATACTTAAGTAGGTACTTGTGCTGAAGAGCCAGGGGCAGGGACAAGGATGCAGGGGATGTCTATTAAAGACATCTTCCCATGGGGGAGTGTATGGGTGTCATTGTAGTGCAGTACCTTTTTTCCCATTTACAATGCAATGGTTTTAATAAAATTATGATGTCGTCAAAAGTATTCGGGGGAGGGTCATAAAATGATCGATGAAAGGCTAACGTAATTTATGGAGAGCCCCCGTTTGCGATTCTCCCCAGATCAGTGCAGTAGTCAGTGAGTAGTTAAAAGTTGACCGTAGATCGCAACTAAAACTAATATGTATGGTGACATCACGGCAACTAATATAACGATTACTAAACTCGCTTCCAAGTATTTAAGGTGACTCATCAGCGCTAGTTCCTCAGCACTTCAGCACTCCAATTATGTACACTGCTATTCTGCTATTACCCCCTCCAAGCCTCCAATTCGTCGATTTTTGCAAGATAATATTTATTTTTAACGCTTAAACTTACTACTATAGTGCTAGCAAACTTATTGGCTTAGGCTTAGGATATTTAGCAGATACTTGAAGTAAGAACAGCACAGCCATTATTAATAATACCCACATCACGACAACACAATTAAATTATGTGCAAATTATGTCCATAAATTTTCGATACTCGTAGTTAATCATTATTGGTACCAATTGCTCTGAATAAAGTTGACGGTTAGCACTCTTGTTATCAATCCTAGTTAATGCCTATTTGTATTATGAGGAGTGGCAACATAATTGATTCCCACTTAGGTACGTGTATGTATATTCATTGCACCCTGCAGTGCAAGTAGCTAATAAAATTACTATGCACAGATTACAATTAAAATACTTTTGAGATTTCTTTCCACCATGCACCATACTAATTTAACAGGAAATCATACATCATTTTGAAGTATACCATTCGAGATTTTGAACTCTTGAATAATCCGACGAGGCAATACATAAAGTTGAATGCGCAAACTCTGGCATGTAATTTACCTGGTGAGATTTTGACTTCATATTTAAATGACTCATGCAACATTCTTACATGCATATTAATTACCGCATTTCCTATAACAGTATTTTTTTAATATTCCTTATTTTAAGCACGCCACTTGAATTGTCCATACACTGCACTGGTTTATGCACTGTGCACTAAATGAGTGTTAAAACATCTAGACAATTATCTATGTCGTTCAGAATTGAGTTGTTTATCCCAAGCAACGAAGCAACTGAAACCAGCCGAGATTTATTAGGTTGTATAGATAATTGCGTATTATTTTATTAACACATGAATCAGACGGGATTTTATAAGTACCGAATCAATAATAGCTTTTGTGCTAATGTAATTAATATTAGTTTTACCTATTTGTTTTTTGCATTTTAACAAACACTTATTGAAACTGAAGTTGATTTATTCAGGTGTAAAGTAATAACATTGCTGTTTCTTTCGTTACCGACACCCTAAGTCTGAGATGTAAGGTAAAAAAATGCGAGAAATCAATAAACTCGAATCTCATTTAAGAAAAATAGGGAAAATAATTTGTCCTCTGAAACACTCATTCAATAAATTATACCATACATACAAAAAATTACATAAAATTACATAATATATTATGTATCAGGGGGGCAAGGTAGTCTCATGTGCCAATGGACGGCAACGAGATAGGGGTTTTCAAGGATCGAGTCCACATGCTTGCATGTTGTACAGTGAGATATCCTAATACCTTGCTCTCACAGGGAGGCACCCTACTGTGTGGTCTCGTGCTGTGGATGGGGGTGGAGGGGGGGAGGCGATGGGGGGGCGTGTGATCGGTGGAGGGAAGTTGGGGAGTGGGGGCAGCTGTGGGTGATCGATCAGCAGACGTAATCTGCTGATTCTCCCCATCGCTGAGTGCTCACGTAGCTTTGCTACCTGCTCCTACTCTCTCTCCTTCGTCCACTGATCTCATGCGTTCTCACTTGCCACCTAACCTGACGCTTTTCATCCACCATTGCACGACCAAGACCCTCGTGCTACCTGCTCCTACTCTCTCTCCTTCGTCCACTGATCTCATGCGTTCTCACTTGCCACCTAACCTGACGCTTTTCATCCACCATTGCACGACCAAGACCCTCGTCGTATAAGGGATGGCTCTCTATATAGGAATGGTAAGCAGGAGTGACTATCATTCTCGCAGATGTCGTTGGCGCTTCATCTGCGTGAGTGGAACTACACAGACTGAACGCCAAAAGAGGGTACATGGAGAAGTCCAATTTAATCCACTGCTGTAAAGAGGTCGACATGTAACACGTCACTATCCATAGTTAAGCTTAGCATTTAAGCATAGTATTAGAAATTACTGACAGCAGTCTCACATGAGCACATCTAGGAAGCTAACCATCGCGAGGACTCTTCCTTCTAATGGTGTGTCTCTAGAGCAGTCTGGGCTACAGTAAAAATTCGTGGTGTGCGATAGGCAGCTTGCCTGAAAGTACAATACCACTATACATACATACATACATATATTATGTATCTGAAAAATATGAATGGTCTACTTATCCGAACTAATCAATAATGAATAGCTATAAATAAGTACTTACTGTATAAAAGTGAATACATACGAGGAGTACCTCGAATATAGGCGGTTTGATACAGTTGCAGTAAACAATAATATATCTTCCTTTTCTACAGATACTACAGTACCTATTTAATTGCTAAAGGGGAATCTGTGACAGTGGGAAGTTAATATTAGATAATATGATCGAGTGTATCGAGTATTACAAGTTATTAAACACTTAAGAGCAAGTTATTACGGAACATTTTCTTTAAATGTCTAATTTTATTAGCAATGTGAACTATTTAGAGCACAAAACCGCAAAACAGAATTGCATAAAAGCTTTAAATAAGATTAATGAAAGAATTTTGAGTACTAATCGTAAGTGTTCCGTTCTAGTTTACACAAAGAAGCAAAATTTAGTTGACATTGAATTCCCGCTACGCTGGCATTCTTAGTAGAAAGTTTGTTTCAAATAAATAAATAAATGTACAATATAAAAGTGACACTGTCCTCCATTTAGGAAAGTTCAAAAAACTTACAGTATACAGATCACGGATGTTTTACAATGTATTTAACATATAGCTCAAGGTTATTCCTAAACAGAACAATGAATACGAAATAACTGATTGATGGCAGTAGCTAAATTAGAAAAAGGGAAAAGCATACAATATGATTATACAATATATATATATATACTTGTAATTTTACTTATAAACAAAATTATGGTGTTGAGAGTTGAGAGATATTTGAACTGATTTCTTTAGCCATGTAGTAAACTTCCTTTATGGCTAAAGAAAATACCAACAAGTAAGTAAGTACCAACAATTTTAAAAGAAACTTAGGGTTTCATACAATCCAGGAATAATTTTAAATAAGTAAGTTGTATGTATAAGTAACACGTGCAAAAATGTTTTTACAGTACGTAGAATTAATTCATATGCAGTAAATTAAATTACAGTTTTTGCAATACTAATCATCTTGTCACTTAACTCTCACTAGCTCTTTCCGGTGAAACACGTCCACTATAGTTTCTTTACATAGTCGTAGGTCAAAGTCACTGAATCCTATTGTTAACCTGTCTACAGGTTTAAAATAATCCAAACCCCTTCCGATTTTTATCACCCAGCCGTTATCTAACCTGGAATAGAAGTAACCGGTAAAACACTTTTATTAACAAAGTCCATGTGAGAAATAGGAACGTGTTTAAAAGTTCAGGTAGTGAACTGTCATAAAAGTATAATATATGGTGTCCAAAAACTAACCTAATTTCTCTGTCATGTAGGGATTCGGAATATTTAACAAACATTACAATGTTGCGGCATTGAAAAGTTAGGCAGGATTTGGCAATTGTGTCGAGACGTTTTTGCTGGCTACTGAAATTATTCTCATCTTTTCCAGTCAAGAGGTGAATTGTTGTCAAGTTTGGACACTGTCTCACAACTAGTTCAACGAATCGTAATAAATTGTCGCACTGAATCGCAAAATCAAAAATATTTAATAAAAAAATTCGTGAAACTGAATGCAGGACAGGAAAAATCGTCAGATCGTTTAATAACTTCAATTATTAGGTATCTCTTACTTGGTGAGGGAAACGAACATAGGGATCATCTACGTCAATGGTAGTCACCTCATTGTCGAGAAATCTCGAGAATAAACTGCTATATGAGTGACCCACAGAATTCTCCTCTACTTGTATTTGTTCCCGATATTTCCCATCGGATTTTAAAGATTCAATATGTTTTTTAAGCTTTTCCGCCCGATCCATGTACTCTAAAAGATTAAAGTGGGTTATCGGTGATCGGCTTTGATCTAAACTTCTAAACGATGTACATGCTAGCTATACTTTAAGGAATAATGACGAGGACTGGTAATCTTTTTGAATTTCTACGTAAATTAAATTTACTAAAACATACTCTTAGTTCTGTAATAATTAAATTCTGTAATAATGTGTTCATACCTTGGACTTTAACTCTAATTTTGACCTTAATGGGCTCATCTGGTATGCTTTTCAAAGCTTCCATTAATATCTGTAAACCTTCCTGATAGCAAATCAAAGACTCCGTGTAGCGCCCAGACGTGTCCAAAGTCACAGCTCGGGTCAAGATAGTCGTAGCAAATGTGACTCCTTCCATTTTTAAGTCGATTCAGTTGGAACCATAAAGTGCAGTTTGACTGTTGGCTATAGGTTTTATTTTAAGTAGACAAAATTATTAGGCTTAATTTAGAAACGCTTAAGCCGATGCGATGCGACGAGAGGATTTTTTATTTTTTAAAGTATCAACTAAAAAAAGTAGTTCAAAGTTAATTCATGTCCACTGTCACTGTCAACTATTGCAATCCTGTCACCTGTATTTTATACTTTCACTTCACTATTTTCACTAGAAAAGTTAGTAATAATTGTTAGAGTTTTTAAGGTTATCGCTTTCTACTTTAACAATTTGGTTAAAACTGAAAGCGAGATCCTCCTTAAGGTTCACAATTTGTTACCTTTTCAGGTAAAATTAACGTGTTACATTTACTATAGTTAGGTTAATACAACAAGTACTTAAAAATATTTCATACAACAATGTCTGGGTAAATGGGTAGGCTAATAATCTTTAAAATACTAACTACTATTTTATTCGCATTGCATTGTTACGAATAACACTTAAAAGTTACTACAGTACGGTATACGGTAAACACCCTCAACACCTCGCATCTTTTTCAAGTAACAAACAAAAGTATATTCCAAAAATCATCTTTTTTCGAATGATGTTTTCAATCTAATTTTATGTATCATAACACCGAAACTCTCGACTGGTTATGAGTAAGCGCTTTAACACATATCGCCTGTGAAGAACCAAAATGACCCATATTTAATTTAAACTAGAATCAAAATGAGCTACATGTCATAAAAACAAAATGGGAAGCATGTGTAAAACGTTAATTACGATACGAGTGTTTGAAAAGTGTAAAGTGTTCCATGTACATATTTTTGACAAGTGTAAAATGTTCTATTTACCGTATTTCCTGTTATAGTACACGGGTCTGTAATTGTACACGGGCCTGTTATAGTACACGGGTCTAAAAGCTATGAGTTTGAATAGAACACGGGTCTACGTGTTCTTACGTCGGCGCTCGGGGTACGATTACTAAATTTTTTCTGGACTTCATGAAATCTCAAGCATTAACAGCCTTTCTTATTGAAGATATTGTAACGACAGTGCTGAAGAAATCAGTACAGATATGCCAACATCATTTATTTTCTACAGTTTCCAATGCATAGTTGGTTACACTCGATTAATATTTTAATTAGTATTCTGTTTTTTATCTAATCTTTGATAAACAATTATTGTTAACGTATACTGAGTCTATTAGGCTACCCTCATTGGAGGACAGTGTTAAGTTTGTTCTTTTGAATAAATATTTTCTTTCTCTCTGGCAGTACACGGGTCTGTATTAATACACGGGCCTGTAATACTACACGGGTCTGAGAGGTCGGAAATTGAATAGTACACCCCGTGTACTATTACAGGAAATACGGTACACGTTTTTTGAAAAGTGTAAAATGTTCTATTTGCATGCTTTCAAGAGATATTTTAATATTTGTTTAGATAGTGGATGTTGGTTTTAGCTAAAAATGGATATGGTTGGTTCTTTACAGACGAAATGCAATTTCTGTAATCGTACAAAATTAACTGAATTCTATAGTACTACTCAAAATCTCGAGATCGGGAGTACCACTATTCAAAATACCTATGTATGATTTTCGATGCTAAAATAGTGCAGTTACACTAGATGTAAAAAATGGTTAACTTCGAATCATACTGATTAAAATAATGGCTACTAACTTCAAACTTTTATGTACAACGCATGACGTGCCATCAACCATCGCCCCATCAGCAAAGTCAACAGTCCAGTATCCAGTAGGTAATTATACAACCTGCTCGTCTTTTTACTATAGTTGATAGTGATAGTGTCTATAGATATGTTGATAGGTATGTTATATGTCTAATATATTTAACCTTACTACCTACGACACTTTAAAATTAACTGGATTGTAAAATTTGTAGTTCGAAACAACAAACAAAAAAACCAACTAGGCTCTCTAGGAAAAACATCGACACAAATTGTCGATGCTATACATCGTTAACCATCAATCATCAATCGTGGATCGTCTGTGAGACACAGCCAACAGCACGACTGCATTGCATTAATATGAACAACAATCGAAGAATAATCCCATGAATCAACTTCAGTTCTAGCAGGGCGAGTTATTTCACAAAAGAACGAAATTATTGTAAATTGTAACAATGCAAACAATTAAATGATAAAAATGAAATTGTTGATGCTACTAATCACTGCTACTGGCAACTGGCCCTGGCTATAGTTCGTAGTTCGCTGTTATCATTACAAGTAGATAATCAAGCAATTTTGAATTTTATTATAGGAATTTATTAACGTTGAACGTACCTTCAAACTTTGGTCTTGTATTATTGTTCAGTGGATACCTAGTTGCTAGTTGGATTTGCAACTTGGACTTGACGAAAGTCAGTAGGCACAAGCAAAGATGAAAGATGAACTAGATACAGAGTCGTTCTGAAGCACCTCACATTAAACATTCAGTAAAAATTTGAGCGAATGTTACTCTTAATTGTTAATGTTTGATGGTAAAAACTGATGCTGGTAAACTGTATCTCATATCTAGTATTTCTACTTGAATTTTGAAATTATTAAATAATGATGAATGAATGGCAAGAAATCTTAATCGTAACCATCCCCGCAACAGCCACCGACCGTCAACTCATCCGTCCCAGCCCGAATTCCAAGATTGAAGATCCATCCAAAACTCAAACTCCTACACCAAACAAGGAACCAAAGGAATTAACACTAATTGATTGCATTCGCAAAATAAAATAACTAATGATACGTAATTAAATTTGCAAACCTAACCTAACAACTAATGACTACTCATAACTTAATAAAATGGAAGCCTTCACAGTAACAGTCTCCTCACCTATTCTAATTCCCTCCCAACAACAACCTCTAAATGTCTGACTAGTGTAGTGAGAGCTAGAGCCGTTTAACTACCAACTACGGGTTACGGGATGAGATTTTGTAACGAGATGAAGAGAGGATGAGACCAAAAGTAATCTGCGATTTACTCTCTTCAGATTCCACTGATGCCATTTACGTGCTACCCTTTATTAGATGACTTGTGTTTTTTTGCTTAGTTAATTTAACAGGCAACATGGAACTTTAAGAGAGTCGTCCCAATGTATCTTCCTATTAAATTTTCGTATTATGTAGGCACTTCACGCATTAAATTTGCCATTTGATAATCAATAATTTAGGATATGAGAAAGATAAATACCACAGTGTTTTTAACAAAGCAGGATCTCGTCAGGTCAGGGATTAAATACCCCCAGGGGCTATGGACATGGTCCGCGAGGTCACTAGTGGCCGACGTCTCTTTTGACTGTATGACTCAGAGATAAGAATCCTGAGAAAATGAAGTGACGTAGGAAACAAGAAATTCAAAGGGAAGGCGCGAAAAATGCTCCAATTCCAAGGCTAATTTATAATTTGACAAGGGCTCGTAGAGCCTGAAGTTAAGTTGAAATTCTCCGAAGGACCTGGAATATATTAACTAATGCGTTTCTCTCTCTCTCACACGCTGCTCACAGCTAGTCTAAAGCTTGCGATTCAACATCTTTAGCTAAAATAAATTTCTTGTCTGGTATCGTGCTCTTTCTTCCTCAGTATTCTCGAAGCGAACGTTGAGTACAACAATTAAAAACTAAAAAATGCATACTTATATATTATGTTTCCCAAAATTCTGATTGAATCTTTAATTTATTGAGATCATAGACGGTGAACAAATAAATGTGTATAGTAAGTAATGAACTATTTCGAAGAATGTCCCGGTCCGGAGGATCCTAAACAAAAAACAAAATACAGTCATCAGGAATATATTAACTACCATCATTTACAGGGATGGGCGGGCGGGTTAGTTAATATATTCCAGGTCCTTCGGAGAATTTCAACTTAACTTCAGGCTCTACGAGCCCTTGTCAAATTATAAATTCTAATTCAGGACCTTCCATATATTAACTAATGCGACGTTTAAAGCATACCGTTTTTTGTGTTCAAGACTGCGGTGGCAAAATTATTGACATATGGGCGATAGTAAAATTTCATGAAAGTATTAGAGTTCGTCCAATCAGCACAATTTTGAATTTCTTTGAGACTGACACCAGCTTGCATTGCTGCTGTAGTTGAGGCTGAGCGAGTTGAATGAGCTTTGAACTTGGAGGTGTCAATTCCTGCATTCGTCATAGCTTCTAATATCCACCTAGCAATAGTTGCTGATGAGACGGAATTATGAGGTTTAATGTATGATATAATCAGTTTTGAGTTTTTCCTGATTTCCTTCGTTTTTTCTGCATAATGTTGAATGGTTGATACTACACAGAGGTTAACATCATGGGGGTACACAGGGTAAAATGAATCAGGCAAAAATGATGGCCTGGAGATTTTCTTCAGATAATGATGTTTAAATATAACACCGTCTGGGCGAACTGTCATTGCTTTGATGTCAAGTGTTCGAATATCAGAGGAACGATCTGCATTAGTTATGGCTAATAGAACCACTAGTTTCATAGAAATCATTTTTAATGTTAATTCATCGTTAGGTGGAAGAGACGAAATATAACTGACAAGAGTACTCATTGGCCAAGTTTCTAAGTGACGAGGTTGTGGTGGGTTTGAGTTAAACAATCCTTTAAATAATTTAATAATAAGTGGGTGTTCACCAACAGGATAATTTTCCACATGTGGCATGTGATACGATATAGCAGATCTGTGAAGATTTATGGTCCTAAAGGCTAATTTTCTTTCCTCGTCCAGATATGACAGATAGTTTGCTACATCCGAAATAGTGACTGAAATTGAATCTTTGCACCTCTCAGTACACCAGCTTGTAAAGGATTTCCATGCAGATTTATAGGCTTTCCTAGTTCCCACGCGGATGGAATTGGAGAGCAGTTCATTTGTTCTGGTAGACAGTTTGCAGTTTGACCCGACACTGGCCACGCTGCTAGTTTTAGATTTAAAAGTAGAGGATGATATTCTTGGTTCGGGTTCACTAATAAGTCCGGAGTTGTTGGCAGAAGAATGGGTGGCTTTGTCAATAGTTGCAGCAGAAGCGGGTACCAAGGTTGGGCAGGCCATGTCGGTGCAATTAGTAATATTTCCGCCTGGTCCTCCACACATTTCCTTAGGCAACGGCCTATTAAGCAGAACGGAGGAAATGCGTACCCTCTTAGCGATTTCCAGCTCACTGATAAGGAGTCCATTCCTTCGGCATGGGGATCCGGTTTCCAGCTCCAATATCGAGGTAGCTGAAAATTGAGGCGACTGGCAAATAGGTCCACGTCGCATTTCATGTGACACTTGAACAGTATTTTGACAACGTCCGGTTTCAATTTCCAGTCGCTTGAATCTTTTGAGTGGCGAGATTCCCAGTCTGCGTGAAGGTTCTGTACACCTGGGAGATATTCGGCGGTTAGCCAGATGTTTCTCTCTAGGCACCAATCCCATAGTTCCAGAGCCCCCCAATTCAGCTTTAATGAACGTGTTCCCCCTAAGTGGCTTATATATGCCACTGCCGACTTGTTGTCGAATTTTAAAAGCAGAGAACAGTTTGCTTCGTTTTTTGCAAAGGTCTGGACTGCTAACATTGCTGCTTTCAACTCTAGAGAGTTTATGTGGGGGTACCGGGTTAGATCGGTTTTTGACCATGAACCTCCTGTTGTGACTGGTCTACAACGGGCTCCCCACCCTGGCATAGAAGCATCTGACTCTATTGTCATTGACGGTTCGGCCTGATGAATTGGTGATGGGGAGAGAAGACGAACGTTCTGATTCCACCAATTAAATTCTTGTATTGTTGATGTTTTCAGTGTAAACATGCGATCCCAGATTTGATTTGTTTGAATTGTAGTAATTAACTCCCGTTGCAATTGTCGAATGTGAAGTGAAGCTGTTCTTAGACTGAGCAATAAAGAGTTTACTATTCCTACGAACTGAGCCAGTTGACGAGCCGTAACTGTAGAGGCCTGCGCAAGTGATAATGCATTAATTTCAATTAAATTAATCTTATTTTCTGGTGTTCCAAAGGTCATATGTGTGAAATTAATTATAAACCCCAAGAATTCAATACACTGAGTCGGCACTAGTTCGGATTTTTTGTAGTTAATTTGAAACCCCGCGGAAACAATAAAATTAACTGATATCGCCAGTTCTTCTTTCAGCTGGTCAAGTAGAACTGACATAAGAAGAAGGTCATCAAGATAAATTATTAGGCGAATTCCCATACTACGAAGGTACATAGCTATTGGTTTAAAAACTTTAGTGAACACAAATGGGGCAGATGCCAGCCCAAAGGGGAGACATGTATATTGGTAAAGAACTCCTTTCCAATAAAATTGTAAATATTTTCTGTCCGCGACATGGACCGGCACAGCTAAGTAGGCATCTTCCAAATCTAATTTACACATCCACATACATGGAGCTAGTAAGTCACGCACAAGAGTAATTTGCTCCATCTTAAAATGTTGAATATCAAGAAACTTATTTAACGGCTTCAGATTAATTATAAGCCGGATGTCCCCATTCTTTTTTGGAACTGAGAATATTTGATGAACAAAGTGGGGAGTGGTAGCAATTTCAATTGCGCCTTTGCTGAGTAGTGTCTTGATCTCTGCATCTAAGGCTGATGGCTTGTTGAGTGGCAGGATATGTGGGGCAGGATTAAGATACAAAGGTGGAGCAGACTTAAACGGTAATTTGTACCCACTGATTGCATCCAATACCCAGGGATCATTTGTTAATTTGGACCAAAAGGGATAAAAATGTCGTAACCGCCCACCAGTTGGGAAACATGGATTATTTGTAGGTTTAATTTCAAAACAGTCTAATGGTTTGTCACCTGAGAATTTTCGATTTGATCCACGAGTAAAGGTTTGTCGGGGTTTAAACCATCCACGTGCTGAATACCCACGTTGATTAGTATTATTATACTGACCCCTTCCACGACCACTGCCGTATTGTTGCTGCTCAAACTTCCATTGTTTAACTATGAATTGGAAAAGTGACACAAATCGTTAGACTAGTGATATGTAAAAAAATGTTTTAGTTCGGCTTATTGAATAGTAAAATTTAAACAGCTCATTAAACTTGTATTTATGAGGTGTAATATTACCCGCTGGCTTAGGTTGTGAGTTTGCAAACTTGTCTAGTTCCGCGTTCAACTCCACAACATCATTTATTTTCTTTCTCATTTCGGGACCAAATATATCTTGGGAGCTTGGGTCTAGAGTATTTTTCGAGGCGTACGGGCCAAGTGATGGGTTTAATGCGCTTAGGAGCATCTTACGTCTTTCGTAAATTGCCTTAGAGTTTGAATTACCGAGAACCGAGATCGCAGCTTCGACGGCATGACGAACCCTAGAAGGAATCAAGAAATTCCTCCTGTTTTTCTCCTTCAACCGTCACTGCGTGAAGGCTAAGTAGCGGACCCAATGCATCCAACATTGATCTCTGTATTCCCTCAAGTGGCGTAAGTCCAGGGATGGAACTGCCAATTTAAAATTAGTATTATAGTATAATTACATTGTTGCTGTTTTGTGAGCAATGAAAATATGCAATTTGCGGGAGTATTATGCATTCAAGGTTATATCTGCATAAAAATACTAACCGTAGTTTAATACGACGTTGCTTAAACATTTGGGAGTAAGTCTCATCCAGTTTAGGCAATTTTGTAACAGTCAGATCTGGGAACGGGTATTCCTGCAGTATTGACTTTCGGTCTCTCCCTTGAAAGGGTTGTTTGATGCGAGACAAAGCAAAATCACAAGTCTCATCTGGAGGAGTCCAAGCTTCTCCAACTTGTTGTTCGTGATTATCATCGACAATTTCACCGGGCTCTTCAGAGTCACTGTGTGAAAGGTCACCATCACTGTCGACCGAAACATCGAGTGATCGTTTTCTATTAGATCGAATATCTCCCTTAATTACAGGAGCTTTCGGTTCTGCTGATGCTGAGGCAGCAGTAACATTATTATTATTGGACTGGCTGTTGGATCGTGTAGTTCCAAGGGCCGCCAATTTCCGATCAATAATTTCACTAATTTTAGGAGCAATTAAATCCTCAATAGTTGATGCTAGGTCTCCAACAGTAATGGGAGTAGCCATTTGGGAGACCGAGCCTGGCTGAACGAAGTTTTTGTCCGTTAAATTCGACGAGTCTGTTGCACTCATTTTAGTTAGTGTAGCACGGCGTGGAGCTGAGAGAATACTGAGGAAGAAAGAGCACGATACCAGACAAGAAATTTATTTTACCTAAAGATGTTGAATCGCAAGCTTTAGACTAGCTGTGAGCAGCGTGTGAGAGAGAGAGAAACGCATTAGTTAATATATGGAAGGTCCTGAAGGAGAATGCTAAATTAGAAGGAGGTACAATTGGCTGCAAAAATATCGTATGTTGACTGTTGAAAGTTGAAAGTTGTACTATGTGATTTCTATTTTAACCAGGAACCGTTCATAAATGATGTCATCAAAATATATTCCCTATTTTAGGACCCCGTGGCCCGTGACTGACTCCTCTGTTATCGGCTTAGCCATTGTGTCAATGGCTATTTTTAACGTGGGTTCCCGTCAGTAGCCTAGTAGTCCCATTGACCCCACACATGACGTAATTTGTGAGTGACTCTTAGTAACACGTTGAACAGGAGGCTCACTATTCAGTGCAGTCGCAGTGCAGTGCTAGAATTGGGAACTATATTATACACGTACGTCAGATATGACTTACTGCGTAAATCGCTCTCGGCAGCACATTCTGCTTACTTCAAAAATGTTCTTTTCTTTTCTACTATCTAAAACATGCAGACAGGAGGTGGATGTATTTTAAAGGAAAGGAAGGATTGAAGATTGAAACAAATATGCAATAATGTTATAGGGTTTCAAGGTTTCAAGGTGTTTGCAGAATGCAACTGAAAATTGACTTTTTAAGTAACTTACTTACTATTTTTAATCTAATTATAATTTTCAGGAATTATCAGAACTCGCGCCACATTACAAATTAATTATACTACAGTACTTACTTACATTGTTTTTAATTACTGGATTCTGGATTCTGTAAGTCTGGATCCGAGCTTAATTGGGAATTGGGATTAGCCAGTGTGTAAAAAGAAACCGATGACCGAGGGTTGTTTTGTATTGATTTCTGAAATAAAAAAAAACTTCCTTCAGCCTTTGATTTGAGTGAGCTGTGTTGATACTTTTACTTTCAACTGACATTTAAAATTGTGTAATTTATTATTAGTATATATCATATATTATCAATAGTTTTTAGTTGGCGTCTTTTAAGCTGTACAGTGACCATTATTGTGGGTTGTAGCTTGTAGCCAATGTAGCCACCACCTTCAGCCTTGGATTTGGAAAGCTACTTTATTACTATAGTATACTTAGTTCATAGTTGTTTCAGAAATAAGGAGTTTAACTATATGTTAGATGTGATATGCATAATGGATTTAACTGTAACGCATGGAAGTGACGAGTCCTTCAAAGGATTGAGGAGAAAACGAGAAAGCAGTTCGGAAAAAGATGAAGAAAAGGACCATGACCATGACTATTCCTTACTTCCCGTCATACCGGGTCACGCTCCTAAAAGTGACGACGGTGATAATGACGACGAGGACCATGATTCACAAATAATTGGTGTGAATAAAGCCAAGTTTCCACCTATGGGGGCTGTGTCTTTCCCGGAAGACAGTGCATTCTTGGCGAGTGATATAAAACCCAAGTCTAATTCGTCCAGGTATCCTACTGCCTACTACACTACTACATAATCCTGCATTTATTTTAATATAAGAGTATTTGAGCAGAAGGGCTATATTACTTTAGCTGTTACTTAGTTGTAGTATAGAAATCGGTATCAAAAATAATTTTGTAATAATAAAAAGGGGATATACTATCAATTTCTGGATCAGTTGAAATGTGCATATAATTCAACCATATGAAAATATATTCTTTTTTGTAATTCTCCTTTAGTGCGAAGCGCAAGAAGAACTTTAGTGAATATTATCAAAATTCTAAGCAACGCTTCGAAACATTCAAAAAATCCGGAGGAAGTATTGCTCTTCAGGTTGGTACATACATAACCTACCTACGTATATAAGATAATTACAAGGGCGTAGGTACTTTTAGATTACATCAGTATAATATCTATGAAGAACCAACAAAAATACAGTAAATAAGATACATGCTTACAATGCTAATCACGAGTTTCTAAAATGAGCAAATTGTTCTATTTGCGTCATGTTTTAAAAAAAGTAACAATGTTCTATTTAACTCCTTTTAAAAAGTGTAAAATGCCCTATTTACATGCTTTTGAAAAGGTCAAAATGTTCTATAAGTGTTTTTCAAAAGTGTAAAATATTCTATTTATATGTTTTTTTGAAAAATGCACAAGGTTCTATTTACATGCTTTCATGAACATGCTATTTAAATTCTGTCTGTAGATAGTGCATTTTGTTTGAACCTAAAAATGGTTACATATGGGTCATTTTGGTTCTTCACAGACGATATGCAAGTCAATCAAATTCTTTTCCACAGCTTACAAAAAATGATTAATTAAAGTTGAAATTATTAGGGATTCTAGGGATCTTCCATAAATGACGTCACCGAATAATCCCCAATTTTAGGATCCTATGATTCCCTATCATGAACTTCACCATAAGTTTAAGATGAACATGGGATGTCATCAGTATTCAAGTAGATCCATTGACCCTACCAGTGACGTCATTTACGGACGATCCCTTAATGATCGGACGTCTGACTTTTCTTTATTAAAATTGAATTGTTTGTTTTGTTTCAGTGTAAAAGGCTAAGGGAGAAGACTAACTGTAAAATATACTATAAAGCCGAGTACATCTCAGTTTCTGGTCGAAAAATGTGCCATTGGTATGGTTTCGATTTTTCGGACAAAGATAAAAGGGCAGATACCATGGCTACGGAGCAGTCAGCCGCCCCATCACTTCTACCAGTACCAGTACCAGGGTCAGGTCTACCATCACCAGCACACTCACAACTGCTTCAACTACCCCCATTGAAATCTCCAACAACAACACCAACCCCTCCTTCGTCCTCCCTGGGTGCGCCTCTGCCTCCTCCCCCTCCCCCTTCAAAATTACCGACGTTACCATTACCACTACTCTCCCCAGCGCCCAAATTAATTCAGTCAGGAATGTCTCCATCTCAATTTGCATCCTTACCATTGCCTTTAATGTGTCCTTCAAAACAGTCATTAGTACTACCTTCACCTCCCAGTCATAAATATCCTAATCCCAGCTCCATTGAAACGTGCTTACATTGTAAAAGGCAAGATGTGATTGGACCGGATTTGAAAATAATAGAAACTGGATGGGTAGAGTGTCGAGGTGGCGATGGTCCATGTAGCTCACGTGTAAGTTATATAATTGCTGAAGATTGGATATATACCGGAACCGGGAGTGAAAAATCAAAATGGTCCATATTCAACCTGAGCTAGAATTGAAATGAGCAATTATGTAAAAAAAAAACTAAAAATGAGATTGATGCTCAATATTTGCATGGTTTTGAAAAATATGCAAAATGTTCCATTTTCGTGTTTTGGAAAAGTCTAGAATGTTCGATGTGCTTGTTTTTGACAGGTGCAAAATGTTATATTGACAAAATTTCAGAATCATGGTATTTTTATATGTGTTGTAGATTAGTGCATTTTGTTGGTAGCTGATAACGGATATCGCCTATAAAGAACCAAAATTGCCCATATCCAATTTGAGCTAAAAACAATATGTACTATCTACAAAAAATATTGAAATGTCTTTGAAGCATTTAAATAGGACATTTTGCACTTTTCAAAAATATGTAAATACAACAGTTTACACTTTTTAAACACGTAGGAAATAAAGACTGCACCTTTCGGAAACATGGAATTAGTACATTTTGCACCTTTTCAAAAACATGGAAAAAACATTCTGTACCTTTTCAAAAACATGAAATTAGAACATTTTGCACCGTTTCAAAAACATGTAAAAAGGACAATAGCTCATTTTGATTGTAGTTCAAATTGGATATGGGTCACTTTGGTTCTTCACAAACGATATCTTAATTATGCTATAAGTAGATAAAAAATTTTAATATATTTATTCGCTTTAACTAATATGAATTACATAAACAACAAATGACAAAAAATTACTTGATGATTGAATGGAATTGTTTTGTTTCTAATTAATTCAGGTACATAATGATTGTTTGGGATTTCCCGGAACTAAGAAGTTACCGGACTACTACTGTCCCATCCACATGATTTATGGTCGAAGAAATGAAAGAGTTCACAGTTACTACCCATGACATTGGCATTGTGATTGGGCATTTACATTATTTTTAAATGGTCCAAAATGCATGGGCCACGCTATGGTTGGAGTGTGGTAGAGAGTCTATGGGGCCTTTATGATTAGGCGTTTTCCAGTGTTGGGGTCTGGTTCTGGTGCTGGTGAGCCTGGGTGTAAGGAGCAGGAGTTATCGTTCACTATGAAATTTTAAATCATTCTAAATAAATACCTAATAAATAATAGGTGATATTTTGCTAAATAATTAATTTAAATAACTTTTATTTAACTGGTTATTTGCCTTAAATTATTATTTATAGGAAGGTAAATTACTATATACATTTCTGAAATTATATTTTCAATTTTGATACAGATTAAAACATTTTAAAAGACATGTAATAAAATAAAGTAAAACTCCTGTACTGTATGATGTAAATGGAATTTTGCATTCAAGATTGCATGTTTAGCTTTTTTTAAGTTTCAAAATTGAAGTAGAGTACCACAGGAATTTTATTACCATACTAAAATAAAGAATTGTTACAAACAAAATTTTTACCCACACACACAATAAACGGTCGTATTGATTAATGATAATTATTAGAATTCCCACACTCCTAAGTTGTAAGTATAACTAAAAACTTCACTACTTAATTGCTTAACAAATTAAATTCGGGAAGAAATATTGACAACGCTATTTACAAAATTGTATATTTAAAAAATGTCCAATTAAAAACTTCGTGTTTTCCGAACTACGCATCCTTAGGTGTAAGTAGGTAACATGCAAAATGCATTATATTTTACATCTATTCATTTTTTTCATTTAATTTCGCACACGCTGTTGTTCGAGCAACCTTTTACAAAGCACACAAAGTAACCATACATAACGTAATACATATTAATAAAGTAATCATTTAAATACTATTATCAATTATCAATATCATAAATCATAGTTTTTAATGCTTATTTAGGTAAGTTCGGTTTTTGATCGGTATGTTGTCAACGGCTTCTGCTGAACTTTCACAATGGCCCACACCCACCCCCTAAATAAATCTTGCGTATACTCACAAAGTACACGACAATTCACAACTTCGCAAAGCACAAACAAGTCATAATTAAATCTTTTATAATAATTTAATTCAATCATTTATAAATAACTAAATTTAAAGTTGCCAATAATTTGAACTTCGGCGGGGCTGAAGATAAAATTACGCAAACTTTAGAGTTGATTTTGTATTTTTAAAGAAGTTTAAACACTGGGAGACTGGGAGCTCTGTGTGGGTAGTGGGTGGTCCAACCTTTTGTATAAAGAAAACCATCCCCAAAAATGTTGTGAATGAGATAAAACAGATAGTGTGGGGATGCCTCTAAGACGTAACCCTATTTCCCCGTGGATCATCCATTACGCATTCAATCATTGCATTAGGATGGGAGGTGGGGGGTTCAAATTTGACTATGTTTTGTTTCGGCGTAACTTAGGGACCACCCTAAAAGCAGTAGTTTTACTGCCTCCTCTCTTCCATAGGGGATCATTCTGGAGCAATCCACTATCCACTCTTTTAGAGCCTGATACATTTCAGCTTTAACTTCGCAGTTTTCCAAGAAACACTTAACAGGGAAGTAACACGAACGGCGCATCAACAACTTCACAATATTTTACGACTCACCCACACCTTTAACTGACGTATTTAACATTGCGGTACACTTTGCGACTCACCCTGCCTAATCGACATTCATTTATCATGTTTCCTCATTAACGAAAACAGCACCAGACCAGGCTCAACAGGCTCCAGATATGACTGTCGCCAGTTTCAATTCGCTACAATGTGATAGCGATGAGAAACGAAACATTCCTATTATTATTTTGGTAATGTGTGGAATTGTGGCGTATTGGAGGCTACTGCTGTAAGGCTGAGGCTGAGTATTTGGATTGTGAATCTCTGCCAGTGTAGTCTGGAGTGGAATTAAACAATAGGAGTAACCAAGTTACAAGTTAAAGTTAAAGCCAGTCTCTAGTCAGTCAAATAAAGGAAATCCTTACTTTACTTTTTTCAAGATAAAGTAGAAAAGGTAAAACATTATTTCATTTTTGATTTTTTGTGTTCTGTTAATAACTAGTAAGTTTTAAAATGTCAACCCATAATATATTTTTATGATAAATTCAGTGTAGAGGTAAAGGCTATTGCTTTTAAATTGTAGCTCCTGTTTGTAACGCATAGGCTTTGCACAGTAATATAAGCTGGTCTATCAGTCAGTTACGCATACATGGGCGCCGTTGCATCGGTCTCGGTGTCGGTCTCGCTGTGGCAGCCTTTCGCTACTTATTGCGACTTAAGCTAATTTCGACGAGTGCTATCTCATCTTACGTCTTTTACGATCCGATTTGGTAGCTAGCTTTCCCTATGCCTGTAAAGTACTGCTTTCCACCTCCAACATATAATGTTAATAATTTTTAACTTTTTTTGTCACTGCAGTTTCACATTTATCAACGATATGGAGCCAAGCCTGGTAGGAATGGAAATGGATACTGACGTGTCTTTGTACGCCGAAGCTGGGACTGAAACAGGGGCTGGCGTTGGACCTGGACCTGACCCTGGTATGGGTGACGACATCACGGACACAGATATTGAAGAATTGGAAGCCTGGACCAATAAAATGGCAAATGATGGGATCATTCCCCTGGACCCAGCTCAATATGCTCAGCTTGTTGAAGGAGAAAAAAGCATTGATCTCAGTAAAGCTTTTGGGGTCCAAATCGACGTAGATAGCTACGGGGATATGGAAATGGGAAACCAAAGCCAAGCCGTTGTTCTTGTTCTTGTCGTCGAGGACGACAATTAAATTGAATAATTTTACCGATGTAAGTAATTATTTTTAAATACCTATATGCTAAGTAAACCAAATCATAGTTGATTTTTAGAATCAATTTAAATTCTTATACCTAATTAATTATATAGGTACTTGAGCTATTCTCAGCAATAAATAAAAATAAAAATTAGGGCAACATTATTATGAATTATCAAACTTTTATCGATTTGGCGATGCGACATGCGATATGATGAATAAAATGTGTCGCTCTGAATCGCTGTTTTGTTGTAATGTCAACTATTTATATTTTTTATCTTACATATTATGAAATTACAGTTTTGCAAGTTCTGTTCTGTTGTTCATGCTGTTGGCTGTGACTTGCGTAACTTAAAAATATTATAACGAATTATTAATACTTTAAGAATGATGGTTGAATTATGAATGGTTGTTCAAATTTCAAACACAAAGAATAAGGTACCTGCGCTAAGTCAGTCGCACTAATAATAATGTATTAGTAGTTAAATTTTTAATATTGTTCGTTTTTTGCTTTAATCGTAAGCTTCGTTTTTACACTGTCCATGTTCACAAGCTTTACACATAAGAACAAACTACTAAATATAATATTCAATTTTTGAATAACAGAATTGTTAAATTTTCTGATGTGCCTTACTTACACAAAGTGAGGCTAGTGATACAATTAACTTTAAGCTGTAAATTCAATAAAATTAGGTACTGATTTATATCAGTAAAGTATGTATATTTTAAGTCAAGTATAAATAATTTAGTTTTATATTCATCCGGTTTGTAATGTTACATTTTAAATATTACATTTTGAAATTGTTATTCCACTAATAATATGTACCTAAGTATGGTTAAGCGCTATAAGATATAGAATTGCAGATGATGCCAGATGTGATTTTGTGATTTTGTCAATCCAAAGTTCCAAAGTATATCATTGATCATTCTAATGATAATAATAATTATTATTGTGATGATAATAAAATGTGCCTTGAGCCATAGCGTGGACCGTGCAATTAACCAATTTATTAACAAACTTCACTCCACTTTTTATTTTTATAGACATGAGACACTAAAATATACTGCTAATATTGAAGTTGCATGGTTATTCTGAATTTATAAATTTGGTTGGTTTTGGTGCATTGACAATATATAGGCATAACCATTGACCATTGACCATAATGAAGTAAGTGGAATTAATTGTATACTTAATAAATAAATACACGAACCATCGCTAAACTAACACTATCATCTATGAAAAAACTTGTGCTCTGGTTTTAGAAACAATTCAATAGTACTATTACATTTTTTCACGTCACCAAACATAAATGAAAATCATCAAAGTATGAATTAAGTATAGAAAGCAAGGTAATTTCGGTAAATTGTTATGGTACAGATGATGGTATAACACTTGCACATTTGGTGGTTGTGATAAATAATAAGTATTTAATTTAATATAATACTTTCAAATAACTTGCTTAAATTCAGATACTTTAAAAGGTCTAATAATTGTTCAGATTTTCCGATATTTTTATTATGAAGTTAATTCAGATATTCTCCCACAGTTCACATCACCAGTTAAATTCAATTTCTTTTTAACAATTTACTGAAGTAAAATTGTATTTAACCGAATAAGGGTAAAAGACCAAACCATCAAAGGGTAATTACCAAATTAAATAACTACTTAACTAAAAAACTAAAAGCTCTGATACCAAGGCTTAGCCCAATGAACTGAACTTGGCTCCTATTTATTTACAATACACAACATGTTCATCGCTCTTCGGCCCTTCCCTCGTCCTCGTCCCTCAGCAGATAAATCAGAAAATCAGAACTGCATTTCATTGCACATGCATGCAGGTGAGTGCACTCTGTGCACTTGTCCGTCGCTTTCGTTGCAGCGTGGAAATGATACAGATTGCTTGCCTTGCAAACTTGCAATTATTTTCGTGTTTTCCATCCTATCAATACTCAATACACAAACATGTACTTACCATACCACCTACTACTAGTACATTCCGATTTAAAGTTCCTATTTCCAATGCCTACATACAAGTAAGTAAATTGAGATAATAGCCAAAAATTTTTAATTATGTAGTAAATACAAATTAATGCCAGAAAGAACGTCAGACCCTACATCTTTATAAATATTTAACGTAAGCTTCGACCAGTTTAGTTTTCAAAAAACAAAATAATTTAAGTAAAAATGATGAAAAATTTTGGTTTAAGAGTTCAACAACACTCGTAACGATGATCGGTCCCTATTGGCAGGGCCGGATGATGCGGCCAGCGCAGGCAGCCCCCGCTGCTTAAATTTTCAAAAGATATGTAAATGAAACAATTTGCAGTTTTCAAAAATATGTAAAAAGAATATTTTGAATTTTTAAGAAAATGCAAAATAAATATTTTTTGTACATTTCAAAAACATGTAAATAAAGCATTTTGCACTTTTCTGAATCAAGTAAAATGAATATTTTTCATTTTTCTAAAATATGTATATACAACATTTTGCTTTACCAAAGAAAACCATCAATAAAATCAAAATGGTGTTTTTTGTATGGAAATAAATTGCTGCCCCAAAGCAAATTCCTTCGTCCGGCCCTGCCTATTGGTGACTTGGTGATCGGTATCGGTAGGCATGGTTTAAATACTACCGCTATTACAAATCTGGGTGACTGATGTTGATATAGCTTATATTATAGTCTCAACTACTTACCTGTACTACTGTAGTTGTACTTTCAGCTCAGTTTCCGTTCTCTAAAAACTCTGGCTTTGTAAAGCCAATAAACTTTTGACACCGTCCTCTAATTTTTGTTTGTCCGATCGCGTAAAAGACGCTACTTTTCCATTAATCGTAAATGCATTTTTGTAGCTACTAGATCACACAAAGGGCACTTTTCTAGAATTTTTAATTTTTTCGAACTTTCTTCATTCAATCTCTTATGCAATTTCTGGTTTTAGTCACACAATTTTTTTATGCATAAAGGATAAAAAGGCAAGTATAATGATTCTACCTGCTTCACTGTATGAATAAAGATAAGCATAGCGTCTGTGAAGAACCAAAATGACCCATATCCAATTTAAGCTACAATCAAAATGTGCTGTGTCATAAAAACAAAATGAAAAACATGCGTAAATTGTTAATTATGTAGGAGTTTAAAAAAACGTAAAATGTTCTATTTTCATGTTTTTCAACAATGTACGTAGGATGTCCCATTTACTTGTTTTTGAAAAGGTGCAAAATGTTCTAATTCCATGTTTTTGAAAAGTGTAAAATATTCTAATTCCATGTTTTCGAAAAGGTGCAAAATGTTCTAATTCTATGTTTTCGAAAAGGCACAAAATGTTCTAATTCCTTGTGTTTGAGAATTGTAAAATGTTCTATTTACATATTTTTGAAATGTGCAAAATGTTCTATTTAAATGCTCTCAAGACATATTTGAATATTTTTGTAGATTGTTGATATTGTTTTTAGCTAATAATGGATATGGGTCATTTTGGTCTTCACATACGATAGGGTCTTAAATTTTGAAAAACGAAACCGATCACCATTAGTAAAGTTTCTACTATGTAGCTGTAGCTATAAGGCGAGAGTGCGATGCTGCGAGAGTACAGAAACTAACCCCTTTGAATGATACTGCAGTGTACAATAATGGCGTGAAAAAACCTTCAAAAATTTAAATTACTTGATTCAAAACTATCTCTCTACTGTACAAATTACGCAATTATTATTACTATTATAAGAAATATAAATGGGAATTGTTTCAGTCAGATTGCGTGAAAATAAAATAGTTGATTTTTTTCATTATCAAAAATATTGAAGAAAATAAAAATAAAGTTTAAAATTTATTATTGAATGCAATGAAGGAATCAAAGTATAAATATATACGAGAAAAATACATTAGGTTAAGAATTGAATTAAAATACACTGGTTTTTCTTGAGTATATAGGGTGAAGGTGGATAATTGTGATCGCAATTAGCCATACCTATATATACCCTGGGGGTAATTCAAATGAATTGTGTCTCTGCACGTTTTATTAGGTTCTCACAGTCACATCCTTAACCTTCCAACAGAGGTACTCAAAGAAGCGCGTATTTGGATCCTTTTCCTTCCCATTACTTAAATCAGACGTCCAGAAGTGAAATCCAGCTGCGCTCGGGAGATAGCTTTGATTCTTTGTCCTCCATAACTTGAGATGAACAATCCCCTGGGGCTCCCTCACATTCCGGATCATTTTCAAATAGTGAGGTAATGTACTTGTTCCTGCCGTAATACTATTAAAATTATTATTTGGGACATAAGTGTGGACATTGAGTATGTATGTGACCCTCTGATCCAGATCCTCGGTCCATTCCGGAACCAACCAAACGCGGGTGTCCGAGTCTGTGTAGTAATTGAGGTTTGTGGGTTCGTACGGGTCGAAGTTTGAAATGGCATCATCCGGGATTTCCGCATCCGTCGCGGTGTACACAACTTTGATGTCCTTGAGAACACTGCCGTAGGTGTAGGTGATGGTGAAAGTGACGGGCGGTTGGTCGGGGATGGGGTTGGAGGTGATTTGGTCGGATCTGTCCTCAATCCCAGGTCCATTGAAACAAAGCTGGTACAGGACGAGACTGGAGTTGGCCTTGATGGAATAATTAGAAGAGTCCGTGGACCTTACTTCTTTGTCCGTATGTTCGGTGATTGTTTTGGTGAGTTCGGCCCCAAATTCCGCGCCGCCCATTATATCAGAAGCCTTCACGTTGATTAAATCCACTATCTTCCCGGTCAAACCAATGCTCCCGCTAGTATTTAACACGGCTGAAGTTGTTATTTTGGTTAGAATGTGTTCATTAGTCCGAGTCACTTTCTGATACTCGGTCAAATACCATAATTCCCCTAAGTTCCGACTGTTGTCCACGTCAAACATAAGAATATACTCGTAGGTCCCATTCACATCCACGAATCGTGTAGCCCCTTTTGGAGCTATATAAATCAATCAACTCAAAGCAACTCGCAATTTGTAATAATTACATTTAATAAATTTACATTAAGCATAAAAAAACTATCATTCATGTAAACTTTTAATTCCTACCTATCTACATAATTTACCGGAATTTAGAAACTTTTGCAATACTGGACCAATTTCATCGTGCCATATATCATTCGAAAGGTAATCACTATTAGAATTCAAATAACATAATGCGCCTCTATTTCTACTAACAGTTTCCATGGCAACGGTCTTTTAATTTTTCAATTTCACCTAAAACGGGTTGTATGGGTCACAAACTCAAAACAAAAAAAATGGTGTCTGCTTATTTTTTAAGAGCTTTTAAATGATATATCACATGACAAAATCCGTTAAATTTTTTAAAATTCCAATTAAGTTTTTTCGAAACCATTTGAAAATTAATAACTATCGTGCGTGCACACTAAGTTATTTAGATTTGCCTAATTGTTACCGTTCGAATGGTATATCATGTTTGGGTAAGTTTACTGAGTGACCGGTCGAAATCTTCATTTAACACAATATTTAAAGTTTTAGCGGGAAATTCAAAAATTTCAATATTAAATTTTTGGATTTATTGAGAATATCAAAATACCTGTGCGTAAATCGTCACAACTAACCCGTTTATGGCTTACCTTTAATTTAGAACCTGTTAATTGCCAACTAAAATTTGGCGGCAAATTCAAAATGTTTAATTTCGCTGTTAAGGCTGCCATTAAACAAGGGCTTTAGCCCTTGTTTTAAATTATTATGCTTTAGAGGGTTTAAAAGACATGACGGATCTAACAAGGGAACCACGCCATATGTGTATGTACCCTCTCGTTTTTGAAAACAATGCCCACAATGAATTAGGCCGCACTTGGTTACTACAGATCCAAAGTAACTCGACAGCATTTTGCGCCGTTGTTCGATCACAATCACGCGCCAAAATTTAAAAAAAATCGATTTCTTGCAACTTTCTTCATTTTTTAATAAAACTAGGGTATTTTGAGCACAAATGAAAAAGAATCTTTTTTTTTCTTCGAAATGATAGAAATTTA
Organism: Dicyrtomina minuta; assembly: GCA_949802685.1. Lineage (NCBI taxonomy): Eukaryota > Metazoa > Arthropoda > Collembola > Symphypleona > Dicyrtomidae > Dicyrtomina > Dicyrtomina minuta. The sequence goes on along the minus strand of OX461808.1, from coordinate 98,466,429 downwards.
AATTTTTGTTGTAATACAAAGTCCTAGAGATCACAAAACTTCAATTTTTTTGAAAATCGTTGTAGAAAATTGTAAAAGCTACGGGGTTGGAAAGTGGATGAAACTTCGATTTGTTTAAACTTCGGCGCGTGATTGTAAGCGAACGGCACAAAATTCAGTCGAGTTACTTTGGATTTGTAGTAACCAAGTGCGGCCTAATTGATTGTGGATATTGTTTTTAAAATCGGGATACTAATGGGATGATAGTACAAAATTAACTCACCAATCCCACCCATATTTTCCGAAGGACCTACGCGAACATTTTGGTTTCCGGAACTCCCGGATCTCCCTGAAATCCCTGGACTCCCTGCGCCCCCTTTGCACTCGAATCTCTTGCAGCTAGTAGATTCTATAAAATAGATAAAAGTAAATCAGACAATTAATACTTAAAAAGTACCGTCTATCTTATAATAGCACGCCCCGCGTACTATAGAACTTTTGGACTTCCCAGACCCGCGTACTACCATTTAATATTGTGCTAAATAGACCAGTGTACTATTCAAACAGGGACATCTCAGACCCGCGTACTGTTGTAGACCCGCGTAGTATTACAGGATATACGGTAAGTAAAATTTGAAGTCCATTACATAAATTTTAGTAATTTGCAATTATTTCGTGGCTTTAAAAAACAAATAAAATTTAAATACCACACTCAGTTCTTGTTAGTTTTGAGCAGCGCTCAGTTCCTGTTGTAGTGCCGAAGACGGATTTATCATTGAGGCGATTTTGAAGGGTTTTCGTTTTACCATACGCTACATTCTGGGAACAGGCAGCCTTGGCTAAACTCCATCCAATCGTGGCTTTTGCTTTGAATCCTATACAAAATACAAAATACCCACGTTATGTCGGTTATGTATAACTTCATTAAGGAGCTTTTATGTGTTATTTTGGGTGAATTTAAGGAATAAATATTCAACCTGAAGCAATGTGAAGATAAATTAAAAAACAAACGAGTAAGAAACCCGAAAAAAGGAGAGATATTTTGAGCATTTTATGAGGAATTGCCTACTGATAGTCGCTTTATATAGTGGACCATTGTTCCCGGAAATAAGAAATAAATTAAATGCCTATTATATTACTTAAATGCGTCCTATCAACGGCATCTCTTTCATTTTAATGCAAAACACGCGGAAGAATGGAGGAGATGAAATATTTAAAATTAAATGAGTAAAATGAGGAATAATATTAAGGCGAACATAAATGTAATTAAATTGTCATTGTGTAGCCCCATAAAAAAGGATGTAAAATTCTGTTCCATATATGATTTCTATTGTACTCACTCGTTCCCTAATCATCATCAAAAACACATTGTGTCTGATTAATTTTAATACATGCTTTGAAGAACTTAATATAGTGGAAAACAAACATTTATTTAGCTAATTATTAATTAAGTACTCTACTTAATGCCCTACTATGTTTATATGTGAGGAGTTTGCTGCGGCGCAAAGCAAGTTGCCCAATTATTTTTTCAGTAACCACAAACTTTGATAATATGTATAATAAAGTTTAAAACATGAAGTTTTTTCAATCGCTTATTTTTACAAATATGTATAACCGCGTGGTATTAGATATTAGTAGTCGAAAATACTGAGAGGGCCGGATAATGCGGCGAGCGCAGGCAGCCCCCGCTGCTTGAATTTTCAAAAAACATACGTAAATGGAGCATTTTGCAATTTCAAAAAATATGCAAATAAATTTTTTTGTACATTTCAAAAACATGTAAATAAAACATTTTCCGCTTTTCTTAAAGCATGTAAATAGAACATTTTGCACTTTTCTAAAATATGTAAATACATAACATTTTGCTTTACCAAAGAAAACCGCATCAATAAAATCTAAATAGGAGTTTTCGTATGAAAACAAATTGCTCCCTAAAAGAAATTCCTTCGTCCGTCCCTGAATACTAAAATTTATAATACTGTCGGGTAATTTTTAAGAAATTCATTATTTTGCACTTAACTTTTTTTTTTGCCAAAAAAAGACTGGTTAGCGCCCATACAAAAGAAAAGTTTTTTTAATGATTTAGCACAGCTCTTGATTTTTGGTACTGATTTTTAAGTTTTTAACGTGTTATTTATTTGAATGACTGTAATGAAATGGTACGTACATAACATTAACTACGTAATAATAAAGGAAGTAAATATCGTTAATCTTACATTTGCGTGTTTACATTATATAGGAATATTTAATTTTAAATTAAGACTAGACTATACTCTCTATAATAAAAACGAATTTCTATATAATATGTAGAGCATACACACCTATAAAGAAGCACAATTAATTTAACATAATTAGTCAATTAGTACACGGTTTACACAAAGGCAAGAGGCCCCATATATCGAGGGCAGCTAAAAAGTATATTTGTTTTTTTAAATACATATTTATGTATTACTTTCGCTTGTTATATACAAAAAATTTATTGAAGGAATTAACTATATATTTTTTATTTACATTATTTTCATTATAGAAAAATGTTGCAGATTGTTAAATGTTAAAATAGATTAGCAGTACTTACAATTTTAGTTGCCGTTAGCGAAAGAAGCTAACAAAATCTATAAAATAATGCTGAATAGAAGTTGGGAATTGCGATATGAAGCTGAATCCTGGGAATCTTGCAAAATATTGGTAGATATGGTGCATTAATTTGTAATGATTGCATAGGAAAATACTGAACAAGAGTTTGAGCTTAAAGTAAACTGTAATACAACATACATTTTAATACATATATAGAGGCCGTTAAGAATTTTACAAAAGAACGAGTGCCTATAATCTACACCTATACCTAATTGTGGACGATTAAAATTGCAAGTATTTCACAGAGGTGTCGTCGACGTAAGATTAATTTAATTTCTTAAAATTAATATTTTGTATATAAGTATATAGTGCATTTCCCACTCCTTTTTTAAAGATACTGTAAATCTCCAGATATCTCCAGATAATAATATAGTTTAAGGACAAAAATTATTTGTGAAAATCCCTATATGTTTCTAAATGTACATTTTTTGGCACTAAAATTGATGCTACACAACCATAATATTTTTGTAATTAGTCTATAAAATAAAAGTACCTCGATTCCATTAAATATATTATAGAGTTATTAGTATTAGAGTTATAAATATTAAATTGATAGTGATTCGCATAATCTCATTCAAATAGTATCATAATAGTATAAGTAATTAGTTAGGCCATTGCATAGCATGTATACTACTTATTAACTACCACTTAACTTAGGATACAAGCAACCGGCATATGACGCTATTTTTCAATTAAAATAAAAGTTCTAAAAGTTGTAATATAAAATGGGCTAATTCTAATAGCACTTTTACTATATAAGAAAGGGCGCAATACATAGTTATTTTTTTTACTTGGCATTTTTACAAGCGTGAAGCGAAACACACAATTTGATATAAGATTAGAGTAATTATTAGTGGATCTATATGGTACTTTATATTTCGATGTATTGTAAATCTAGGATTATTTTCTGTTTTCTGTTTCTGTTATAGCAGCTATAGGTACCTAGGTACCTACCTACATACAGTTTACTTTCCTAGATGCGAAAATGCGAGATACGTCTTTATACATGTAAACTGTGTTGCATTTTGCATTGCAATTGCAATATGGTAATTCCCTGCACTATAGCCATAAATATATTATGGTATTCAGTTTGCGAAAATAAAATTTACTCAATACAAAGTAATATGTACTTTGACGCGATTCTTTGATTCTCAATTTGATGCCAGTTAAAAATAAACCACAACTTTCGTACCGCTCTTATGCGTTTGCATGTCGTGTGTCATTAGAAACAGGTACTGTATGTTGTAAATTTTCAATTATAATTAATTAAAACACATTTTCCAAAAAATTAGATAAACACATTTTTCAGTTCATTGAAATTCATAATGAGTAGGTAATCTGTAAAGTATCAAAATGACCCATATCCATTTTTAGTTAAAAACAAATATCACTTCTTACAAAAAAAATACATATCATAATTCTAAAAGCATGTATGTAAATATAACATTTTGCAGTTTTTAAAATCATATGAATAAAATATTTTGCACTTTTCAAAAAAACGTAAATCGAATATTTTGCACATTTCAAAAACATGCAAATAAAACATTTTGAACTTTTTAAAAAAGTAAATCGAATATTTTGAACTTTTAAAAACATGTAAATAGAACATTTTGCACATTTTAAAAACTCACAATAATTATCATTTTACGTATTTTTTCATATTTTTTGACATACCTAATTTTGATTCTAGCTAAAATTACACCTGGGCCATTTTGATTCTTCACAAACTATATGTATATTTAAGCTATTGCTACACAGACGCCCTTTTCGTTTAAGTAAGACAATATTGAATTTCGAAATGTCTACACATTTGACATTTCTACTACTGTACAGAATTATTTTGAAATGCACTCCTACGTATAACATGTCTGTACCTGTAACTTCTAAAACGATTGTATGCTACACAATACTACACATCCATATATAACAATAACAATAAATAATTTTAATAATCAAACATTCTAGACCATAGCTATAACACTATACAATAAAATATATGCGGGATTTTTTATAACTTGGGATTTCTACACAAGTTCGGGAATATAGTTAATTAAAAATTGCGAACGATATTAATAAATGATTATGTGTCGTAAATCAACGTGGGTGAATGTCGATGTCGACGTCGATGTCGATTTTAGATACATTACTTACGTTAGTACTTTCCCATTTGTAAATACATAAAATAAAACACTGTTATCGGGCCTCTCAAATTTTCAATAAATCCAGTCAATAGGGACCCACTGATGGTCCGTGCTGAGGGAGTCCACGGCTTGACTCACCCTTCGAAATGTCTCACTTTCATCTTCATTCACAACTAGAAGATCAAAAAATTGACTAAATGAGTGCTGAATCCTCTGGCTCTCCTCAATACTGTGTCGTAGGTCATCTTCCTTGACCAGTGTGGAGATGGACTCCATTGTTCTTGCCCGCCTTGAGCCGAACCGACTCGTCCCGGTTCCGGTTCCGGTCCCGGCCCCTTGCTTCCGACTGGACCTGTCCAACTCCAGCGTTCGATTTCGTTGTAAAGATTGATGCTGATATTGGGGTGGATTGTAGTTGTTGTCACTATTTGCTCCACGAGCCCCCACAAAGACTACATAAGGCATGAACTCGGCTGAATTATGCAGAAGTTTTAGAATGGAGGGTCCACAGTCAATCACACACAATTTCCCATGTCTTATCACGTCCCGAATAGCATCAAAAGAAATCCCTGTAAAATAGCCATCTTTTTCATTCTGCTTAAATTCCAGGAATCGATTGGACAGTATCCCCTCTTGAAATTGTTCTCGGCTAATAAAAATGAATTTATTGAGTCGCTCCTCCCCTTCGAGCGGGGGGCGGGATGTAATGGGGAGGACAGAGGCGAACCTCTGTGGATCGCTACTAATGAGCTTGTTTTTCAAAGTCCGCCGTCCAACCCCAGACGTCCCTACGAGAAGGAGGGTTTTCCGCGGGAAGGGCGGGAGCCGGGTCACCTCCTCATAAAGGACAAGCTCCGCCCGGTCAAAGTCTGAATTTTGCTTGGCTGTATAGGCGCAGCGCTTCTTCCGCCGGAGAAACCTTGTCCCGCAGACACCTGTAGAATGGACGTAGTCCGCCTCGGGCCGAACAAATGCAGCCCTCCTCTCCTCCAGCTCTCGGGATGGGATGAGACCAACGACCTTCTCGTCAATTTTCTTAGCTTGCCACCAGTTGGGGTCTGATTGGTCCACAATGTGGAGGATTTCGCCCATCTCAAATTTGAGGCCAATGTCCTTGCAGGGGAGGAGACTGTCGAGTGCGGGATCGTATGAGAAGAAAGCGCGAAGGAAACACTGTCCGTAGCCTAGACCGTAGCCGAACTTATCCTCCACGGAAGATGCCACTTTCAACTGGAGTGAGTCAGCCCTGGATTTTTCAATCTCACGCAGAAGTTCCTGGGGGGTATTGACCTCCCTTGAATTGACCTCCAGGATGACGTCACCCACTTGTAATAAGCCCATCCTGTCAATCATGCCCCCGTTTAGTATCCGAGCTACTACAAGGCTTCCCCCTATATCCTCGACAGTAACCCCGAGGGGCTGACCAGGGATTTTCCGAAGGCCAATGACCCGAATAGGCTGACCGTAGATTATGGGCCCTTTCGCAGTGGCATAATCCTCCAATAAGTCGAAAGTGACTCCGCGCTCCCTGTCCTTATTGTCCTTTTCGTGATCTTTGTCAGGAGAGGAGATTTCATCCCAAGGGGAGGGCTCATCCGATTTTAACTTCCCACCCTCCAAGTACTGACCAGCGATGGAGTCGTGGGCAGTGAGAAGAGCTTTGAAGCTGCTGTCCTTTAGAATCCCAGTCAGCTCCTTAGCATCTCGGCGGTAGGAGCGTTCGAACCTTTGGCAAATGTCACTACTCAAGACGGCCGAGTTTCCGGGACCAACAGGGATGGGGGGCTTGAGCTCTGCGAGGTTACGGTCTCTCTCCAGCTGATTCTGTTTCTGCTTCAGGTCTTGGACTCCCATGGTCCTGAAATTTAAGGGGGTGACATTAATTCCTGTGTATTTATAACAAAAGTATTCGATCGTGTTGACGACTGACTAATAAGCGCTTGTAAATTACATGCATTCATGTCTACAATTTATTGCCAATTTTAAAGTATGATTTATTTTCAGCAATTTTTATAAGTCAAAATTTTCTAATTACCATATTTCCTATTTTCCTATAATAGTAGACGGGTCTAGAAGGTCGGAATTCGACTAGTAGACGGGTCTAGTATATTATAGGAAATACCGTATATATATAACAATAATTATTATGTTGCTTTCAAAATTTGGAAAATGAGGAATTTGAAATATTTTGTGTTCTATATAAATTGTTCTATTATAAATAATTCTATATAAATGTTCTAAATTCGAAAACGCCAAAATGTAGCCAATATCTTGAAAAGTCTAAAAAGCGCAACTTGCACCTACATACACGTACATATACGTTAATTAAATATTTAACTACGGTGTGCCGGTCCCAGTTATACAGGTACCGGTATCGTACAAGATAAAGAACTGCGCCTTCTTGTTCGTTATAAAGAATTTTGAAACTTTACATAAGTACCTAATTAACTTTTTGAAAAACTCACGATTTATTTTCAGGAGAGTGAAGCTTACGAAATAAAGGTTGTTCACTTGTATCTACTGCAGTTAGTTTCTTCGCGATAACATTTACAATTATGGAAGAAAATAGCATGGCGAACAAGTGCAAGTACAAGTGTACAGAATATACAGGCGGCGAAGGTTACTACTTACTACACATAATTATAAGTAGGGACCTAGAAAGGTAATTCTTTTCTATAGAGTTCAACCCACTCTCATGCGGTGTTTGTTTACATTCCAAATTGTTTACAAAAATAATTCAATGCCTCAGAATTGGAGTAGCAAGAATAATAGAATTGGCGCTATCAATTATTGTATGAATAAAAAATTCCTGGCTATACCGATAAACCTATGTATTTTAAATTATGTACCTTCCGATATTATGCCAATGTAATATTAAGTAATTGATTATCTACTACGTCAGTTTATGAAATTAGTATGAAACAATAAAAAAAAACAGCAAAAAAAAATTACTATTGGATTTAAGTTCCTTAATTCAATATTCCCTTAAGTGCTTAGCTCTTACATCAAAATGTAACAAATTATTAAGATATAACATTAGAATACCTACTAAATTTAATTATGGAAAATAAACTTACGATAGTTAAGTAGGTATCACATAAATAAATGCTCCACTTTCAGCATTGAGGCTATATGCTCCCCTCCCTTCTTTCTTCAACCAACTTCCGCACACTTTCAATATAATATCTTTAGAGATGGTTTTTGGTGAATAAATGTCTATAAATTAAGTTTAAGACTTGTAGCAGTATTAGTGGTAATTAAATTTTGTATATACATATATCACAATAACATAATTTTAATCAATTTAGAAAGACTTGTGAAGGTATAGTTTAAATATTTAATTTATTATTGAATGTATGCGTCACTGTTCTGCCCCATACCTCCACCTCCTACTTACGTTCACTACAGCAAAGTGCAAAGGCTATGAAAGGAAAGAATTATTATCTCTGCATACAGAATACAGCAGATTCTTGAAGAGATTCATAATTCGTATTTTTTCGGGACGGATCTACATACAAGTCGGGTGACTTGGATTTGGATTTCGATTCCGGAATCCGATCCGGGTGTTTGAGTCTTGTTTGTAATGGGCAATGGCAATGGGTAGTAGGTATTTACCCGGATTTTTAAGATTGCCCGCTATTTCAGATGTGCCACTTTACCCCCTGAAAAATAATTACTTATTTCGGGACTTTCGGTGGCATTGCCGGCATCGCCAGTCGGTGGTTTGACGGTTTCGGTTTCCTACTTTCCTACTACAGTATACAGTAGTAAAGATTTCAAGGGGTAAGCAAGATAGTTCAACTGTGAAGCGGCAAAATTTGAATATTTCTGCGGACTATTTTTATTTTCTTAAAATCTTAAATAATTTTCAATCTTATTTTCTAGCTTTCTGTATGCCGTCCCATTAAGAATCCAGATTCAGTTTTTAGCAATATTTACTTACTGATTTATTTTGTGGCACGTAATGTTTAGCATTCTTAAGAGGCAAAAGAGTGCATTTTGTCTGTATGACCTGTAAAATACTGTTAAACTACGCCTGTTAAATACTCAATTTTAATTTTTGTAACTTACACTGACACTCATAATACTAGGTACGTTCTTCATAAAGTTGATAATTTAATGTGCACATAAAATTACGTTTGATTTCGATGTAAGATAGCTTATAGCCATTAGCTGATATTCGTATATAGTTGATAGTTACCTACATGAAAAATAAAAATCGCCGTGCATAATATTGATTTTAACCCCTATAATCTTATTCATTTCATTTTAATCATTATAGACCGTTTTGAGCTCCACAATGCAATGATTAAAAAACGAAAACTACAGCAGAGACTTATTATACCTAGAGATGAGCCAGCCAGCAAAGCTCCAAAGCAAAATGCTCTACCATGGATGGAAGGAATCATTGTCATTGTCGTCTGCAGATTCAGTGATAGTCAGCAGCAGATGTTTAATTTGCGCAAGAGAAATCACACCAAGGGCTGAAGCCGAAGCCGAAACTCATATTTCATCTGAAGAAATACCCACGTCCACCGCTACCGTTGAGCTCCTGTGCCAACTGTTCAAAGTGCTAAAACTGTCCCCCGCAGTTTGTCGTTATCTACTGCTAGAAAGCCCTTTCTCAACTGTCACTGTTGTGTATTGTGAAGTCTGTAAGAAAACAATTTCGAATTGTTTAAAAATTTCAATAGAAATCGATAATTTACGCACTGTATTGGAAGACCTCACAAGTAAAATCAAGGAAGATGTCATCGAAAGTTACTACTGCAGACCGGATGTTGATGAGAGTGGGAATACGAACATTCGCAAGACGCTGGTACAGTGTAAGTTTATAATAATGTAGTACTAGTACTATTACTGCTTTGTACTTACAATTTTATTAGAAAAGCAAGCATGTTCTTGCATAATTTCTCTGCCTTATTTCGTGATAATTTTCAAAGATTACAATTAGATATACACCTAGTTAAATTTTAAATGTTTACGAATTCTAAAATGATTTTGACATATTTTTTAAATTCCTGCAGGTTGGACAACGTGTACTGTTAAAATCAAACAGTTGCCAGCAAATAAAGGGAAAAACCTAGTCAGTACCGTCACCGTCATACGTGACCAATCAAAGCCAGATCCGCTTTCCGTGGCAGAAAAGGAACAAGACGAGAGAAATAAAACAAGCTCTTTGCCTAGTCCCAGTCCCAGTCCAGCTGATCTCAATGAAGCCAGAAGCGATGATGTTTTTACTGGCAATTCCGCTAATACTGACGTGGATCCTGACAATTTCGTTGACGAATTCGCTGTAAGTGGTAGCCCGCGGAATTCAGCGCCATCACCGATCCTCAGTGATTTGAAGGAAACTGATGCAAATGAAACTTTGGCTTTGGTGAAGTGTGAACCAGATGATTTAGTGAGCACAGAAACTGGACCTATAGAGACTGACGAACCACCACCACCCGTCTCAGCATCTTCAAACCGTAAACCGCGGCCGCGTCGGAAAAGTCAAAAACCGGTCGCAAAATACGCTGTCGATACCGATACTGATACTGATACTGACAATGCTGAAAACATTTCTGAAGTTGGTTCAGTCTACTCCCCAGACTCCCAACTCCAAGAAGAAAACATAGCGCGTTCTGAAAAGCGTCCCCAGCTATCAAAAAATGTAAAGACTAAAGAGATCATAAAATCAAAACGGAACCGTGGCTCGACAAAGACGTCAAAGCCGTCAAAGAAAAAAGAAGAGCCTTCCACACTGATGTCCCCCAAAAGAAAAATCTCATTAGTTGGAGACATTCTACGCATTAGATGCAAAAAAGGGCGACTGAAAGAATTTCCCTTCAACTGCTCTATATGTGGGAAGGGATATCACCATCAAAAGTTTTTTAAACTTCATGAGAAAGCCCATCAGGTTTCTGCAATTCCGTTTGAGTTCTCCTGCACAATGTGTAAAAACAGAAGTTTTTCAACTGAACATCGCCTTCACCGTCACAACTCTCATTGTCACAAAACTAATAATGTTAATAGGGGGATTGGTCCTACTAGGTCAGTACCAGTACCAGTGCCAGGAGTGGCCGTTGTTGAAGAAACCAAAGGAAAAGGTTCCCTTAACTCCTTTCAGTGTACCTACTGCCAAAACGCGTACAAGATCCAAGACTACGTAGTGGAAGCAGGAAGTGGAAAATTGAAAATTAAATGTGATCAGCAAGATTGTGAGAAAACATTTTCAAATTTTTTAATTTTTAGTTATCACCACTGTCGGACGTGTCTCGTTAAAGCAAAACTACTATTTTCAAGTGGGAGTAAAAACGAAAACGAAAACGAGCGAAATAAACTTAAATCGGGGATTATTAGACAATATTCTGGTGAAGTTAGTTCAATTCCAGTTCCAGTGTCAGCCGTTCCAAATCCAAATAATGACAAAAATTATGAGCAGAGTTGTGGAACGTGTGGTAGGAAATATGACAACGTCAAGTCTTTGAAAATGCATGAAAAGCGGGCCCATCCTGCTGCTGATGACTTAAAAGAAATATCCTGTCCAGAATGCCCTGAAAAATTCCACAGTGTGTTCGCTGCCCGAACTCATCAACTCCGTCTCCATGGAAAGTCCCTCAAAACAACTAGTGACGCGAATGGAGAGCTGGACTTTTTCCAGTGTGGCTACTGCAAAGAAGAATTTCTAAAAAGTTCATTTCTAATTCCAATCCAGGAGAACAATAACTCTTCAGATATCTGTAGTAATCCAATCAAAAAATATTCATTTCCACCTGTCCAGACTGCAACAGTAAGGAAAGAAATACAGGATTTCAAATCTTTCCATTGCAACCATATACGGCACTGTAAGTCAAGACCTCGGGTCACTCAAGCTGAGTCATACTGGGACTCTATCAATGTATCAAAGTCCTGCTCAATCTGCAAGAAAGTGTACAATAGCGTTCAGGGTGCGAGGACCCATGAAATCGTGGCCCATACAAAGGCATTTAAATTTTACTGTGAAATATGTGGCCGGGGATGTCCTAGCAGTGGTTATCTGAAACAGCATAAAAAGTCTCACACGGAAGACAGACCATTTCCATGTGAGAAGTGCCCGAAAACATTTAAGAAAAAAATTGAGCTGGATTACCACATGAATATGCATAATAATATTCGGTCTTTTGTGTGCGAGCTTTGCGGGAGGGCTTATCACAATCCGAATGTTTTAGGGATGCACAAAAAACAGTCTCATAAAAATCAGGATAAATAGATGCAGGGCCTGACAAAGGAATTGGTTTTAGGCAGCAATTTGTTTTCATACGAAAACCACCATTTTGATTTTATTGATGGTTTTCTTTAATAAAGCAAAATATTCTATTTACATGTTTTTAGAAAAGTCTAAAATGTTATTTTTACTAGATTCAGAAAAGTTCAATATGTTCTATTTAAATGTTTGGAGAAAATTGTTCAATTTTTTATTTCAATGTTTTTAAAATGTACAAAAAAAATTTATTTGCATGTTTTTGAAAACTAAAAATGTTCCATTTACATGTTTTTTGAAAATTCAAGTAGCCTGCGCTGGTCGCATTATAGGGCCCTGAATAGATGCGAGATCGAAAACGGATATTTGTAATACATATACATATTGTAAAAATGTAAAAATCAAATCAATACTATTTACGTATTACTAGTATAATAAACTGTGCATTTATGCTGTCTTTTGAGTTTAATTATAATTTTATTGCGCATTAATTAAATGTTTTTCCGATATTAAATCTGGAAATATAAAATATATTATGTATATATAATAATAATAATAAATAATTATAATGTAAAGTATTTTAGTTTTATTCAAAGAAACTAACAAGGGAATGCCCCCGCATGTACTCTCTCGATTTTAAAAACCATACCCATACTAAATTTGGCTGCACTTGGTTACTACAGATCCAGAGTAGCTCGACTGCATTTTGCGCCGTTCGCTCACAATCACGCGCCAAAAATCAAAAAAATCGATATTTTGCAACTTTGCAACCCTGTAGCTCCTACAATTTTAGTCGGATTTTCAAAAAAATTGTAGTTTTGTGATCGCTGTAGCATTATCTAAAAAGTTAAATAAAATTCGAAAAATGTTCATTTTTTAAATAAAATTGGGGTATTTTGAGTGCCTTCAAAAAAATTGGTTTTAAATCTAAAGTTCAAGAAAGCAACAAGTGGAGGGTGGAATTCTCGTCTTGCTTTTTATCAGTGATATCGTCCAGCTCCAATTCAGCATCTTGACAATCTTGCTCATGTTCTCCAATCAAGCCAATAATGGCATCTACAATGACAGCGGCAGTCTCATCTTCTTCGTCTACTGGTAACAATAACGACGACTGTGACTTTTGATCTTTAGATTTTTTGCGTTTCGGGGCAATATTTGTCCTCTTTTTCCTGGATTTTTCATGCACGGTCCAAACGTGGTGTCGCAAGTAACGCTCTACCTTAAAGGTTTTATCGCAGATGTCACATGAAAAAGCACCATCTTCTGCCGTGTGAAGAGCCTCATGCTTATGTAAATGATTCGTTTTGAGGAATTTTTTTCCACAGAAACGGCAAACATAGCGTAGGTCACCATTATGCCTAAAATGGAATACACATCTAATTAACATTTTAACATCTTTGAACTTTGAAAATTAATTCTCGTCAGATACTTAACCAAATAGTTATGTTTAACGCTCACACATGAAGAGATTACCTATAAGTACATAGCTTGGACTTATTAGAAGCAAACCTGTATCTTTATAATATACATATTCGTAAACATAGGGATTTTAATCAAACGTTTCAAACCCGCCCCCGTAATTTTCCTTTTTTTTTATCTAAAAAACTGATTTATTCCTTTATTATTATTAAATTAAAAGTGATTGTCTAACGCAATATACCTTTTACTTCCCAGATTTCATCAATAAAGTTTAGATGTTTAAGCACTGTCGTTTAGCAGTTTTTATTTCATTTGTATTGTGATGCATGATTTTATGCAGGTGCGATGCAAGGGAAAAGCTATAGATTCCAACAATTTTTACTAACGAATTAAAATGTGTAGCTCGCAAAATATTTAGTACATATTTCCCCTGTTTTAAATTTTTCAAAACTTCTGATTTTTTAAGCTGTATTTTTATTGATAATCCTACTATCCTACATCCTATCCTATACAGCGTAATCGTCTTTTCTATTCGAGCGATTAGTTAAGCTCTGTTTGTTTTCGTGTGCTTTGTTCTCGTAAAAGCAATTGAACGGAATCAAATTAGAAGTCTGCATGAAATTTAGAGAGTAATAAAAAATATGTGTTTACGTCGTAACAAAACACTACCCGTCCCAATTCCCAATCGTACCCCGACCATCTTTGTACGTCACTCGTGAACGTTACCTGAATTTTTATTTATTTGCACTGCCAACAACCGGCGCGTGCATAATTTACAATGACTGTGTTATTGTTACTTCCCAGGGTACGAATTGTTAGGGTACGACTGGGAACATGTACTACAAGTGATCAAGGTACAAATAGTTGGGGCAACAATGAGTAGGGTTCAAATGTTCGGGTACGATTGGGCACGCAACCAGTTTTTTTTACATTGCTCATTTTTTTCTACAACACTTATATTAATTTGATGGTTTAAACCAGTTTAAGCCTGTGCTGTGGTCTGGTTTTTATTCAAGTCTGGTGGATTTTTCAAAACCCCAAATCCCTGTATTTGCAAAAATGTCTAAAAAGACGAATCCGTACCTTTTCAAAAATGCCTAAAAAAGCAAATCCGTACCTTTGCAAACATTTCTAAAAAAAAACAAATCCGTGTCCTTCCAAAAATGTCTAAAAAAGCAAATTCGTACCTTTTCAAAAAGTCTAAAAAGACAAATTCGTGTCTTTCCAAAACTGTCTAAAAAATCAAATGCGTGTCGTTTCAAAAATGTCTAAAAAAGCAAAACAGTGTCTTTCCACTGACAATGAGATTTTTGCGAAAATGTTTTGCTGCTTTTGCTTACAGACATAGTTTGAAAGATACGGATTTATTTCTACACCGATATATGCGACGATATACTGAATTGAGATTGAGGTATAGTACATTGCTTTATTTTAAATCGAATTCATTTGAAATTTAATGGTATCTACTATACCTTCTCATATGAAAAGTAAATTCTTTTTTAGTCTTGAAGTAGACCTCACAGCCTTGGACAGTACACTGGAAATTGTTGCCCCGGTGAACATTTCTCTTGTGGGTGTTGAGTAGAGTCAAACTGGGTTGTCCCCTCCCGCACTGGTCACAGTAGTGTGGATATTGTTTAGTATGAACTGAAATCCGGTGATTGGTGAGATTGGTTTTGTTAAAAAAATATTTTGAGCAGAATTCACACTGCAAAGCGTCCTTTGGTCTTTCTGGACAACTGAATTCATGATGACTTGCAAATTTTTGAAACTGTGTCAATGGATATGTTTTCTCGCACTCATATATGTCACACTGATAAGCAGTTTCTTCACTGTTGACAGAATTCGTCCGAGTATATTCCTTTTTACAGAAGGAACAAATGAATGACAGGAGTTGACCGGACGACGCATCAAAATTTAAGACACAACCTTTTTTTCTTTTAGTCTTATCTTCATGGTTTGTAATTTCGTGAGCTCTCAACAACTTTTTGCTGCTAAATGTTTGATAACAATTGTCAATGTCGCACGTGACTGACGTGACACGTTTAGTCTTAGTAGTTTTCTTTTTATTTTTGTTTGGTAGCAAACGTGAAGGTAGTAGTTCTACAGCTGGTGAAACGTAGTCATAGTCATCGACGGTCTCCATGTCGGGATCACTTTTCACCTCATTCTTTTTAAGATCACCACTGTCCCATTCACTGTCTTGGTCTTCCCCCCATTCACTTACATTTTCTAAGATGTACGGATCACCGTCTTCTTGGAATTGAAGGTCAATATAAATTTCACTGTTAGATTTTTTATTAAGCTGTATTGTGGCAGGAATTTGATTAGGGCGACCTGGAAGTAGTTGTGAGGATGTGAGGTCGTCGGGATCATTTTCCCCTTCATTCTTAAGAGGATGTCCTTGAGTTTCTAAAGTGTAATCAAGATTGGTATTTCTAGTTGCATCACAGCGGTTAACATTAACTGTGCAATTAGACCAACCTAAAAGAAACAAACAACGAAGAAAAGTTAGAATTAGAATTTACAATAATCAATATAAACTTCACCAAATATCGAATACCGTAATTTTGCCACTATATAATAATATATTCAAGGCCGGATAATCCAGCGAAGGCAGCCCCCGCTGCTTGAATTTTCAAAAAACATGTAAATGGAACACTTTTGGAATTTGGAATGGAACTTTTCAAAAATATGCAAAAAGAATATTTTGACTTTTCAAAAACATGCAAATAAATTGTTTTGTACAATTCAAAAACGTAAATAAAACATTTAACACCTTTCAAAAAACATGTTAGTAGAGCATTTTGCTTTTTTTTGAATCAAGTAAAAAGAACATTTTGCACTTTTGTAAAACATGTAAATACAACATTTTGCTTTACCAAAGAAAACCGTCAATAAAATCAAAATGGTGGTTTTTGTATGGAAACAAATTGCTGCCTAAAACCAATTCCTTTGTCAGGTCCTGTATATGTTTATCTCATTTCTTCAGAAACCATTATTAATACTAATTTCGAAACAACTTGAACATTTTACACATTTAACTCATTTAATGTTTTTTGGCATAGTTCATTTTAATTCTAGCTTAAATTGGAAATGAATAATTTTGATTCTTCACTCACAATATTGTGATCTATCTTTTTAATTTCTTATTTCAGAAATAAATATTGAGGCTTTGACAACTTTATTTTAAATTAAACTCAAAACTTGAGTTTGGAAACCACAAAATTTGTTGTTCCTGTACTTGCATGCTTTATAAATCGTAGTATACTGACTTACATTGTGCAAATGTTTTCCGAATCTGAAGTTTAGCACCACAGCAAGAAGTATTTTTGGCAGACGAAACCTGGAACTGATTACTGTCAAAGTTATTTCTATTCTCCTTCGTAGATAAATACGACGCGGTGGCGATGGTGTGATGATAGTTGTCATTGTAATAACTAGCGTACGGAAGACGATAACTTGCAATGAAATATGTCTTGATTTTATTGACTAAAGAATCCAAGATCCGTTCCCTCTCTTTAATTTCCTCGAATACTTTGAGACATTCCCTAATAGTGTCTTCACAGGAGGGACAGTACAATGGGCAGGGCAACCACGAATTCTGGTCGATTTCTACATGGTCCAGGATTGTAGAGGAGATTTTGAGGATTTTACACAAGTCGAGCAACAGATCAGTGTTAAATTTGGATGGGGAAGGTTCAGAGGTCAAACCAGTGGAACAAATTAGGCAGTCACCAGAAGCTGGTTGACTTATTACAATCACTTTCTCAGCAGCTCCACTCTCGTTTATTTTAAATCCGTCGAACCCGAACCCGAAGTATTCCATTATTGCAATTTATTTAAACAATGTTGCACAAAACAGAAGATCCTTTACATCCAGCTCAAAAAATAACGCATAGTGCGTAAACGGTAAACCATTTAATAAACACCTGGCTTTTCTGCAAATTTATAACTGCCTTCAGCTTAAATTAGAAGTTTCATAAAGTTCACATGACTTCACTTCAATTAGCAATTTAGTAAAATAAAAATATTACTTTTTCTTTTCTTTAATACTAATACTAATTGCTAAATAATTGCCAATGCCAATAGCCAATTCCAATATTTTTTATTTTCAGAAACCAAATAAATATGGTTTTCCCGCACTTCTTTCCGCTCGATGGTTTATTCTCTTTTGCCGGCGAACTTTGGATTCTGTTGGTGCACGAAGACGAACCGAACGACCGAACGACGGTGCACTGTGCAGCAACTACAAACTACAACCTACAACTACAAAACCAGTTTTACTGAAATTCTACCTAAAAAATATCAAAATCAAAATATGAATTGCCCATTGCCGGGTGTTTAAAAAAACAAAATTCGGTTTTTCCGTCCCGGCATTTAGTTCTTTCTTGACCTTGACTGACTTGTTTGTAGTAGTTTCAAACCGTTAACCTTTAAAGTACAAGGGCGGGATTTTATTTCTGTTTCACTCGTTTAAAAAGATCACTGGTTGAATTTTAGTGATTGCGGCGGAAGTGCAGTTTGCAGTCAGTGTGGAACAGGCACTGAATGTGGGAAATGTCAGGGTTGGAAATATTCGTTATTATTACCAACAATTATTGTTTGAGAATTTGAGAATTTGACCCGTCCAACCGGGATACTAGTTAAGAACATAATTTATTTGAGATCTGGAAGCCGGACCTGAACTAGGAAAGTTATTATCCACTTCATCTTTAGGCTCCGGGCACCGCCAACCGCCGGGGTGGCTGAGAGGGCGGAGGGTAAAAAGGTATTTATTAGGTATTCAAAAAAGAAAATAATATAATAATATCTCGTCGTTGAAGTATTAAATCAAATTCATGTCCATAATATCCTTTCTAATTTTCGCTGAAAGCAGAATTTTATATGCTTCCAGTTGCAAGCAAGTGGAAGTATTTAGTTGATGGTATACGGTGGTTTTATGTTTATGGAAAATCCAAAGGGTACGGATTTGATCCACCTTCACCGACGACGATATCATTGCTCATTGCTAAGTATATGACATTTTCGTTATTTTTGAACTAAATTAAACATTTTGGAGCAGTGCACAAAAGTTTCTTTACTTACTTTTGCATTTTTGAATAGTTTTGTAGCAGTGGTGTCCCAGGACGGGAAGTCTAAAGTTGCCAATGCCTGCCACGGAAGGAACGGGTTCTTCCCAACCTCAACCTACTTCAATCTCTAACATCCTAGTAGGAATTGGAGAATTATGGAGTCCATTCAGGGATTTGAAAGACATTATTGATAGAACTGTTGTAAATCCGACTCAGGAAAACATTTCTGAGTTGGAACAGGCGCTGAACATTCATAAACCTGATTTTGTAACACTTTTATCAACCAAGGTAAAAAAAATATGTCTTACTAAAATATGGAATTTTATATAGTTTCGAGTCATAGTCATCTATTATAATCGACTGTTACAAGGAATTTGATATTATGAGTAGTTGTATTCTAATTCGAGTTTTGTCCTAATTTATAACTTCATAGCCCCGCTCCCAAACTGACCGAGATGAACTCAAGAAAGGAGCTACAGAAGGCGTATATCTTCGGGGTCATGAGACAAAGAAGATTTTACAAGGAAGCATTGTTCAAGAGGCTTTAATAATGTCAGATATGTTTGACATTAATGAATTCCAAGCTTTAGATCTTTTGACTGTTGGTATGGACTATGTTATTATAAAATTGATTACTGACTTTTATTGTAAAAAATTCCCATAAATATATTCCTAACGATTGTACAGGGAGTTTTGACAGCTTTCCAGATCCTAATTTGGATACTACCTAAATGGATCTAGCAAATGTGTATTTTAGTTTAGTATAGGTTTATTATTTCGTCTACAACAAGTAACAAGCCTTTGAAAACTGTCAAAACTATTAGTTAGCCTCAACTAATGCTCAAATAATCCATTATCCGTTCTAGCTGAAGCCGAGCAAGAATATCACCCTGGATGGGGTCGAGGCTTACTTGCAGTGTTCATGTTTTACGAAGGCAGAGCAGCAATGGTTAGCTCCTTTGTATCCATTCTTCAAGCTATACCTGGCTTGACTTGGTCGTCGCGGATTCCGAGAAAAATCGTTGACTTGTTTCAGAATTTCCTAAATCAGGTTTTTCAGGACGATATGATTGATCGTATCTTAGGTGAATATATTTTTGAATTACATTTTTGAATAAAAAACAAGTTTAATTGTGTCAGTATTTATGTCATACTTTACATTGCTATTACAGTAATTTTAATCATTACATTTTATTGTTTTTCCCAGAGCAACTTGCCAAGTACAAAATTAAACCTCAGATAGAGATGTTGGATGCAAACCTTGCTCTTGGTGACTGGCGTCACCGTGCAAGTGTACTACAATTTGTTGAAAAAATTAGAGAAGGTCTCGCTCAAATAATATTTTGTTGGGCGGCTCAACGTAGTCTCGTTTGGAAGGAAGCATTAAGGTACTGTGAATATTTAATAATAGTTAATTTTTATTATTTTCAGCTTTATTTATTAGGATTGTCGTTACAATTATACATATCGTCTGTGAAGAACCAAAATGACCCATATCCATTTTTAGCTAAAAGCAATATCATCTATCTACAAAAATATTGAAACATGTCTTGAAAATATTTAAATAAAATATTTTGCATTTTTCCAAAAACATGTAAATACGACATTTTACATTGTTGAAAAACATGAAATAGAACATTTTACGTTTTTCAAAAACTCCTAATTAACATTTTACGCATGTTTCTCATTTTGTTTTTATGTCATCATTTTGATTCTAGCTTAAATTGGATTTGGGTCATTTTGGTTCTTCATTCTTCACAGACTACGATATGTATCATGTATGGGATGCTTACCATTACATATTTGTCATTACAGAATTTTGGAGTACTTAAAAACGCGCCTAGTGTTGGGAGACGAGTTTGAGATTGAGAGGGAAGATGTTCTCCTTATAACAAGTCTCCTGTACTCCTTGGATTATAGTTGCACACCTTCGTCTGGAAATCGTAAATTTGCGATTGAAATGAAAAAGTACTGCGCGGACAATACTTTTGCGAATGGATTCCAGTGTGTGGAAGTACTGGACTTGCTCAAGCTCGTCTACTTTACTAACACGTACAAACTAATTAGTGAAACCCACATTACTTCCCCTCAAAGTCTACCATCCTACCAACTGGACCCATCCCTTGCGGATATAAATGAGGAAGACGAATTTGAGTTCCACAAAGACATGTTTCATTTCTTGAAATCCTTTCTATTCTCAAAACGTGAGCTTTTTGCAGAGGAAGAACATGTCATGCGCCGGTTTCACCAGTTCTTCACAGATTTTATAATTTATTTACCTCTCAAAGTGAAAGATTTAAAGAATCGGTGTGAGGATGCTGCGAAAACAATTCATCTCTATAACGAGCAAGGCTTAGTTCAACCACCAAATCTCCCACAAGACTACGAAAATTTCCTGGACTGCATGGCACTTTTCTATGCTGAAGACGAGATCAGTCTGGCCAACGACTATTTTAGCAATGAAATCCAGCATGCCTACTTGAATAAATTTGTTCGCTCCGTGACAGTGGATCATCCCTTCATGTTTACTCACAATGTCAAAATGCTCAGTGGTCTTGCGAGAGGATGCCCGAGCGGAGTTTTTAATATGTTGAAGCAGAATGGTCACTTCCTGTCCCTGGATCACTTTTTTGAGTCCATTATTAAATATCTTGGGAGTTTAGGGAGTCAAGTACAAGCTTGTAACGGGCCGAGTGTGTACAGCAGTGAATCCTACCAACGTGTTATAAATGACTCAATGAAATTTACTGTGAATCCTGTGGAAATTGTTGGGATTTGCACTTATTTAGATCTGATTGAAGCCCTTTGTAATAATTCGGATGCAGTTAAACATTTCTTTACTTCTACAAAGTCTCAGTGGCTCAAGGTGGCCATCAATGCGGCCAAAGTTCGTTCTATCCCTAGGGAAATCCGTGCTCGTATGCTCAGTGCTGCCTCTGCTATGATTGCTAAGGATGCTGTTGGAGCAGAAACTGCTCTCAACTTGTGGGAAATATTTTATAGCACGAGATTAATTGACTTTGGAAGTGGGGATTTGCGGGTGAGTTTATAATTTAACAATGCGTAATTAATTAATTCATGGCTAAAAGTTTTTTAACCCGTTCCCGTTATATTACTCAACAGGATGAGCTGGAAGACAGGGAGTCCAGACTTGAGTCCTACTCCTTAACTATTGGCCTACTAAAACTAATTGATTCCCTCATCGAGGCAAGATTTGGTGAAAGTGATTTGTCTCCCTTGGAACTCAACTGCAACGCTCAGATTGATAATGGTGCCCTTCAACCGTACGTATCATTTGTCCGGGATTCTGTCCTCCTTAAAGTTGGATATAGATCCTACAAGTCCATCTCGGAGCGGTGGGAATTAGCAACGCTTGCGGTGGGAATAGTTTCCAAGTTGTTGGATTATGTTCCAGCCCTTATGCTTCAAATGCTATCCGACTCACCTTTGCACCGAATGGTGAGCACTCTGATTTAACGTATACTTAACTGCTTGAATTAGTGCCCCGGCTCATATTAAAATTTTTGGTGCGATAGCATGAGGCGTATTCGGTCATTTACTGTAGTTAATTTGCAACTAGTGTAAGTGTCTGCGGAAATGAATGAACTATGAGCTAACAAGGATAATTTGTTTTTTCCAGGTTCTTGGTGCATTGGTAGATTGTGTGAGACTCAAAGAAGTGTCAGCCGGATGTCAACCCCATGTAGATAAATGCAGTCGTCAATGTTTAAACCTGATTCAGCGCGTTTTGTGCAGGCAGAATGCGTTTTTGTACCGACGGGACGTATTGTCGGGAAGGGTATGTAACATATTTTTGGTGGTTTAATCGTTTTTACTTTCATTACATGTCAACAATCGAATTTTTAAAAATTAGTTGATTCACATTCGATTTAAATTTTTACAGCAAGGAACAGTCATTGTGGGAATTCATCAACTTATTATGAAAATTCTACATGATACTGGGAAGCCGGATTACTTTCTGTCTGTTGCTAAGTAAGTATGAATTTCCTTCATTTTATTTTATCTGATATTATTCTTTTATAAACGATTCTAATGGATCTAGATGGAGAATTGATTGTATCATTTGAATATGCATCCACAGATTCATTGATCTTATGTATCCGAGTACTCATCGCCAGCTAGCCTTGGACATTGTTGTAATGACAATTGCCGGACACGGTGACATAGACTCACATGCATGCTCCGCAATTACATCTGAGCCCACAGTAGCTGCTATTCTACGACAAACTCTGTGTGAGTTACTGGATGATAGCAATTCGACAGTGGAACTTAAGAAACTTATTCTTCAACTCATGCGTTCTAGCATTATTCATCCATCGCCCAATCTTGCACTCTATCTCCTTGGAGCCAACAAGCGAGTTAATTTTCAAAATCCTGGTGAGAAATTCATGTACCCTTCAATATATATTGCTCACAGTTATTATGTTGCCTTTATATTATTGATTATTATTATGAAAATTATGACTGTGAGATATTTGTGGTTTCAAAGGAGTACAAAACTATCCACGTACAGTACTTCATGCAATCTTGGACAATGCCACCACAACGCCGGAATCATTTTTGACCCTATTGACTTTCATGAGGGACTCTCGATTAGCTGAAAGTTTACGCCTTTACTTGAGAACTAATCAGTACTTTGTAAAAATCCTCGTTAAACAATTTCCCTCTCCTCAAATGCAAATGGAGTGTGTTGGTCACTTTTTGAAATGTGTCGCATTGGAGCTGAACAGTACGAAACAGCCTGGGCCCTTGGCTCAAGTTTTAGTTGGTCAAGAAAAAGGAAAGTTTCAGGACATTTTGGACAGGATCGAGATGCAGTTGCAATCACTGGAAATCCCAAATTTAGAGTTTTTTGACCCTGCATTAGTAATTCAAGTATGTGACTCAAATATTTGCTCCCAAAGAGTTTTACAAAATTGAGTTTGATTATAGTGTAACATTTCATTTGTTTTTGAATTAAAACAGGCAATGAGAACTTGCGAATATTATGACCGAGAACTAAATACTAAAATAGTACGCGTGGATGTCCTGGAAACTTTATTACGAGATGAGATAGCCAAATTGGAGAAAAGTACTGTTTTGAGGCTCCGAAAAAGTGTTCATAACGAAGCCAAGGTATGTACATATATTGACATATAAGCAAGCTTTGTATTTATTGCTCACTCGCAGTCATACCTATGCCTATCCCCCGGCTGGCTCCCCTGAAAAAAAATTTTGTAAAGATAAATTTTGACCCCCTCGAAGAGCCGTAAACCGTAAAGTTAACTAGGTGGGTCAGGTACTTTTTTACCCCCTAGCAAAGTTAAAGGTTTCAGGGTATGCTCTCAGGCCCTTTGACTCCCTGGAATATTTAAATTAGCAAATTGGCATGCCGAATGTATGAATGAGATGAACGTGATTATATTTTTCAGGAGCTGATTAATTTTGCTGGGGAACTGAATGCAGCTCGGCGTCGTGAAGCTTCAAAAGTGCTCATGTTTGATGGTTGGAAGCAATGTCTGGAAATCATTTTACTCAACCCCGCAGCATTGAAGCTGTCCGGAGTAGGCTTTGTGACGAGTATCCTTCGATTAATTTTAGATAAAGTTAAAAGTACTACCGGTCCCTCGGAATATTTTCTTCGTTTAGCAGCAGAAACGACGTTCACCCTCTGTGCTGTAATTCGTAAACTGGATTCAGAAGTGAAAGGGCCAACGCTGAATGTCATTTTAAATTATCTATGTGAATGGATCCCGGATGAGCAGCATGGAGTTGTGCGTACTTATTTGTACGGGTCCATTCACTATGTTATTGATATGATTCGGGACATGGAGGGCACAGCACCGAATCATTCATCTTCCGCCCAAATAATTGATCATCTGTGTCGTGATGTGTTACAATCCAGTGACTTTGGGAAACTGCAGGCTATGTATTTAATGGGAGAGATTATTCGGTGGGCACATTCAGGGAGAAATTTAGGGGGTTTCGAATTAAATGCCTTGGGCTCGTCCTGTCCAGTGACTACTGGAGTTAGCGGAAATTTAAGTATGCATTCTAACGAGGGAGGGTCACCTGGGGCTGCCAAAAGTTTCCTACCCCGCTCCTCTCGAATATTTCGTGAAGGCTTAACGAATCTGAGTGGTGTGTATACCCGAGCTAGTCCAACTCTCAACGGATCTAGAATTATGTCAACACCAACTGGAGCTGGAGCTGGTCGGGCGAAATTATCTTCTACTCCGCATTCATTCGCTGTCGGGGAGCCCCATAGGAATCTGAACATTTCCAGTTTTGATAGTCCCTATGGAAGAGCATCTGCTTCGTTCCAGTCAAGATCTTTTGGTGGTGGGGAAAATAAAGAAAATACAGATGACAGTGGCGAGGAACCGGAAGAAGAACCAATGTGTAAAAGTCTGTTGGATTGCACGTCACAAGATGTCTTCGGTAATACTTCCAAAATGACTTATGGACGAGGTAGAGATGAGTATCTAGGGGCAAAAGTAACAAGTCGAAAACTGGCATTAACTCCGATCAAGAAATCCTTGCAAAATTTGAATATATCCCAGTCTGTAATTATTAATAATATGCATACGAAAGGATATTTACGAGGGCTTGTGGATGCCCTGCCACTTCTTGATGATCCATTACTCATGCAGCTATTTTCAGACCGTCCGGATGCAACTCACATGCGAGCTTTACTATTGTTCGAAGCAAAAATGTCTTTATTTTGTCGAATGGCCTGGGCTGGCCTTCAACCAACTTTGTACCTAGTGGATGTAAATGCTATTCTTCGTCTGGCTGATATGTCCGTCTTTGACATCAATTTTCTGGATGAGCAAGATAAAACGATTTCTTCTCGGGAGGAACTTGGGATTTCCATCGCGGGGGAAGCTTACAGTAGATGCACTCCCATTCCCAGTAGACAAAGTAGAATGGAAATTCTTTTTACCAGCTTACTCAAATTCTTTGTAGCAATGGTAACATCCGCTCCAAGAAATGTTATGATCATTGACCAGGTAAGTTTCTGTGATTTATTTATTGCTTCTATAAAATAATATCGTCTGTGAAGAACAAAAATGACCCATATCCGTTTGTAGCTGAAAACAATATCCACTATCTAAAAAATATTGAAACATGTCTTGAAAGCATTTAAATAGTATATTTTGCATTATTAAAAATATTTGAATACAACATTTTACACTTTTTAAACACTTGGAAGTAAAACATTTTGCAACTTTTGAAACACGTGGAATTAGAACATTTTGCACCTTTTGAAACACATGGAAGTAGAACATTTTGCACCTTTTCAAAAACATGTAAATAGAACATTTTAACACTTTAAAAAAACATGTAAATACAGTCAAATCCTCCTATAAGGGACCCTGATTAAAGGGAAAACCGCCTAAAGGGACAAATTTAAAATATTTGGTTGGCTGGCTATGCCTACAATGCTAAAAATATCCGGATGTAAGGGACCCGATGTAAGGGATAATCGGGTTTAAGGGACTGATTTTTACCTCTTTTTTGGTATTTTTGACCATTTATAAGGGATATCACAAAAAAAAGCAGCATAATTTGTAAATTAGAATGTAAAAACCGAGCCGCACAGCTGAAGCACTACTTGACTGTTGGACTGCACTTATTTCTTATCTCACCTGAACATTTACATCGTCTAAAATGTAGAATTAAGCAAGAAAGCGACCAAATCGCTAGCGTCAGTTCCAAGTATTTCTGAAGCTTCAGATATGATACAAAAACTTCATCAATTTTTTATAGCTCAGATGAATGTTGAAGAATCTTTGTTTTCGAATCTTCATAGTATTAATTTATGTGTGCGTCAAAACCAAAATAATACAAAGCAAACATCATTAAATGACTTTTTTAAAGAATCTTAATATTTAACTATCATTAAATCCTGCTGTAAATATATTTTGACATTGCTTTTACTGCAAATAAAATAATTTTTTCACTTGACCATTCTCTTACAAGGGAAATCCCTTACATTGTTAAACGGGAAATCGGATAAACGGGACAAAAAAGGTCGGTCCCACGGGGTCCCTTATCTCCGGATTCTACAGTATAGAACATTGTGTATTTTTTCAAAAACTCGTAATTAACATTGTACGCATTTTTCTCATTTTTTTTAATGACATAGCTTATTTTGATTCTAGCTTTAATTGGAAATGGGTTATTTTGGTTCTTCACAGACGATATACATTTTGTTTCATTGATATTGACTCAATAGGGTTTTGGGGTAACTAAAAATAATTATTTCATTGACTTATTCTGATGGGGTAAAGCTACCCCCAATACCCTACTGCGTTTATTTTAATGGAACAAACTGTACTACTGTTTACAGTTCTATTTTATAGTTATTTTGAATCCGCTTGTTGAAATCTATTACTAATTTATTGTTGGTTGATTTACAGATTTGGCATTTCATTTCGATACACGACTATGCGCTAGCCACGACAATTAGCTCCACTGTAATTCGTGAGGATGAGTACAGATCCTCCGCATTTTTGTTCACATCTCTGATGGCCAAAATTGCAAAGAAACTTCCACCAAGTACGTTTAAAATCGTGAGGAATAAAGCGACTGTATTCACTCGAATGCTTGGGATTTTGAAGCAGCAGGGGAATGAAAGTATTTCCAGTGAAAATAGACTCGTTTTAGTTCGGAATGCGCTGCTGTTTCTGCACAATCACGCCTTCAATACTGAGGCAGCAAAGGGCCAGGAGGGGGAAAAGAATGTGCGCCCTTGCCGTATTGTACTGTCCCCTCAGTTCGATATCACGACCACCAAGGGTAACCTGGATCACGAAGTGCCCATCGGACTCATTTTTAAGTTGGTGAGGGACTCTTTACACCGAATTCACGGATCCAGCACAATTTCAGCATCCAAAACACACGAGTGCCATGCTTCCATCGTTGAAATTGGTCTTTCACTTGCGTACTACCATGCAGAAATGTTCCTACACGATCCTAATGTGAGAGTATTTGAGTCCGGAATAGACGAATCCGAGAGGAGGAACTTCCAGCAGCAACTCTCCCGTGTTGTAGAAGAATATTTCGCAGTTGACTTTGCAATTCATAAGGTATGTTATGTAAATGCAACACTTGTATTTTTGTGTCTTACGTCGTTATAACCTGTACATGCATGTTTTTAACTATTGGTGGTAGCTAAATTAAGTCTATAAATTGCTACCAACCAGTCTAAAATACTGGGTGTTGTTACATATGAATAATGTTTACATTTTTATTTTTTTTAATTCCCTTTGACTTTAGGAATCCATGTCTGGTAACTTTGCAGAAACTATGCTACATAGAATCCGTCGACTTGCTCATTTGCCGTCATCAAAATAGTTACGAAAGAAAGTAACTAAATTTTCAATTTCAATTCAATTTATTGTTATTTATTTCAGTGTTCAGTAATAACATTTGCGTGCAAAAAAATCTAAATACAAAATTTCTTTTGTCATAAAAGTACTTGCTACAATTTTGTGGATTACTATAATAATTATTTTTTTTTGAAGCTACTCAGCTTTAAAGGATAAGCTGTTGTGAGTATTTATAACATGAATTTATATATGAACTATAATAAGAAATAAAAATAAAAAAAAACTTTACATCGTAGCACACTGTGATTTTTGTTTGAATTACGTTCAATGGCTATGCTACATTTTGCTCATTTCCTCCCATCAACCCAATGCAATGTCATCCAAGTCCAAAATACCAGCAACTGCGGTTTCGACCACTCGCAATGGTAACAATGAAGGTGATGATGCATGTTGCTTTTTCCTTTTTTTAGATTTTTTGCGAGTCGAGGCTGAGGCTGATCTTTCTTGAGTCTTGATCTTTCTCCCAGATTTTTGATGCACATTCCAAACATGGTTTCGCAAGTAATGCTTTGTTTTAAAGGATTTTTCGCACAAATCACATGAAAAAGTATTATCTCCTACGGTGTGAAGTGCCGCCTCATGTCTTTTTAATTGATCCGACAATAGGAACGCTTTTCCACATGCAACGCAAACATAACGTAGGTCACCATCATGCCTAAAGAACGAGTGAATAAAAAAATGTACAGTAATTAGTAAACAGATTATAATAATCACCTCAAGAGGTTAAATAAAACAAATAAGTGTGCTATTCACAGTACATTACGCTGCTTATTGTAAAAGTATAATATGTGGTAGGTACATTGCTTTTAAAAAATCAAATTCATTTAATTACATCATCTGTCTATGAAGAATCAAAATGACCCGTTTCGTTTTTTAGCTAGAATCAAATTTCACTATCTACATAAAAATTAAAATTGGGTGACCCTAAAAGCTTGTAAACAGAACACTTTGTCTATTTCGCAATTCGACCAACCATTACGCTAACTATTTGACATAGCTCATATTTTACCTCGTAACTCTTAGTTTAAATTGGATATCGTCTGTGAAGAACCATAATGACCCATATCCATTTTTAGATAAAAACAATATCAACTATTTGCAAAAATATTCAAATGTGTCTTTTGAGCACTTAAATAGAACATTTTGCACTTTTCAAATATAAGTAATTACAACATTTTGCACCTTTTCGAAAAAATGGAATTAATATTTTACGCATGTTTCTCATTTTGTTGTTATGACATAGCTCGTTTTGATTCGAGCTTAAATTTGATATGAGTCATTTTGGTTCTTCACAGACGATATAGCTCTATTTGATTCTTCGCAGGCGATATTTCCAAAAAGAATATTTACATTTTACATACCTTCTCATATGGGTAGTAAATCGTCCTTTATTTTTGAAGCTCAGCTTACAAGCCTCGCACTTAAAGACATAGCCGAGGTGAACATTTCTGTTGTGGGTATTGAGTGTAGCTAAACTAGCTTGTCCCTTCCCACATTTGTCGCAGTAATACGGGTACGTTTTAGTGTGAACTGTAATCCGATGATTGGTAAGATTGGCTTTACTAAAAAAAGATTTGGAGCAGAATTCACATTCAAAAACATCCTTTGGTCTCTCTGGACAACTGAATTCATGATGATTTGCAAATTTTAAAAAATGTGTCAACGGATATGTTTTCCCGCACTCAAATATGTCACACTGATAACCAGTTTCTTCACTGTTGACGCAATTTGTTCGAGTGAATTCTTTTTTACAGAAGGAACAAGTGAAGGAAAGGAGTTTACCAGATCCAGAAGGATCAAAATGTAAGTCACAGCCTCTTTTATTTTCTTGTGGAATTTTTTTATCTGCATGTTTTATTTTTTGATGAACCTGCAACAATTTTTTACTCCCATACGTTTTAATACAATTGTCAATGTCACACTGGAACTGGAGATGGGCTACAGCGGGATCCTGCGGATGCTTCCTGTGAACTTTCTGAACATGAAGTTTTAGGGACAACTGGCTCACAAATTTGTCAGGACAGATTTGGCAGCGAGCCTCAAGTTTCCCTTGATGTGCCTTGATGTGATTATGGTAGTGAATTGCCTTCTCGTAGCCTCGACCACAAAGGTGGCAATTGTACGGGGACTTGATTATTTGTCGTTTTAAGGGTTCAACATATTTTTTGGACACTTGCAAATCTTCGTCTTGGTCCTTGTGAGCCTGACGTTTGTGAATTTTCAGAGATGCCACACTCACAAATTTTACATGGCAGAGATTGCATGGAACATCTAACTTCCCCGAATGACATTTGAGATGATTGAGGAAGTGCATTTTTTGATCGTAGGCTTTCCCACATTTTTTGCATGTAAAATTGTATATTCTACCCGGTATCTGTTTACGCTTGTCAATTCTTAGAGACTTTGCAACACACTTTTTTACTAATAATCCTGGAGACAGTTGTGTGGCTGTGGCGGCGTCCATCTCCGTATCATCAGGATCATTTTTCACATCATTTTGGCTAAGATTATCACTGTCATAATCACAACTGTCTTCTTGGTCTTCTCCCCTTTCGCTCACATTTTCCGGAATGTACGGAATGTCTTCTTCGAAT
Organism: Dicyrtomina minuta; assembly: GCA_949802685.1. Classification (NCBI taxonomy): domain Eukaryota; kingdom Metazoa; phylum Arthropoda; class Collembola; order Symphypleona; family Dicyrtomidae; genus Dicyrtomina; species Dicyrtomina minuta. The sequence goes on along the minus strand of OX461808.1, from coordinate 98,435,964 downwards.
TCGATGTCGCTATCAATTTCACTCTCAGATTTTTTATTAAGCTGTATTGTCGCAGGAGTGTGACTAGGGCGTCTGCCAGTTCGTGTTCGTAAACGGTAATCAGTACCAGTATTTACAGGGGTACCACTCTTGTTAGAATTAACTGTGCAATTAGATAAACCTGAAACTGAAAAAAAATCAAAAAGACAACTTATCGTTAGAATAATATGAACTACCTACCTTAATTAGTTAATTCGTTAACTCGTTACTTTTGAAATAAAACTGATATTGAGAGAAACCAGACCTGGAAGTTTTTGTGAGTGTGTGAAGTCGTCGGTCTCATTGTCGGGATCATTTTTCACCTCATTCTTAAGGGAATATTCTTGCGTTTTTAAAGTGTCATCAATACCCGTATTTTTAGTTACATTACAGTGGTAAACATTAACTGTGCAATTAGACCAACCTAAACGAAATAAAACGATGAAAAGTTAGAATTTAGAATAATCAAATCAATATGAACTACACCGAGTAGCGAATATACCGTAACTCATTACATATCGTCTATGAAGAACCAAAATGACCCATATCCAAATTAAGCCAAAAACAATATCAACTATATACAAAAATACTCAAACGTCTTAAGAGCATTTAAATAGAACATTTTGCACTTTTCAAAAATATGCAAGTACAACATTTTGCATCTTGTCAAAAACATGGAATTAGAAGTTTTTGCATCTTTTCAAAAACATGGAATTAGAACATTTTGCACCTTTTAATGAATATGTAAATAGGACATTTTACATTGTTGAAAAACATGAAAATGGAACATTTTACGTTTGTCAAAAACTTTTTGTCAAAGCTTTTTACGCATGTTTCGCATTTATAATATAGCTTATTTTGATTGTAGCTTAAATTGGATATGGGTCATTTTGGGTCTTCATACTTAGACGATATGTATATTACAACCCATTTCTTCCGAAACCATTGTTGATACTAGATAATTTCGAAACAATTTGAGAATTTTACACATTTAACTCATACTTAATGTTTTTTGACATGGTTCATTTTAATTCTAGCTTAAATTTGAAATGGGCCATTTTGATTCTTCACTCACGATACATATTGTGATCCGTTTTAATACCTTATTGCAGAAATTAATATTGAGATATCGACAACTTTAACATTATTAAGCTCAAAACTTGAGTTCCGAAACAACAAAATTTGTTGTTCATATACTTGGAAGCATTATTACATAGCTTGCTTATTATATACATACTACTTACATTGTGCAAATGTTTTCCGAATCTGAAATTTAGCATCACAGAAAGTATTTTTGGCAGGCAAAAACTGGAACTGATCTCTGTCAAAGTCATTTCTATTCGCCTTCGTTGCTAAATCCGATGCGGTGACGGTGGTGTGATGATCGTTGCCATTGTAATAATTAGTGCACGGAAGACGATAACTTGCAATGAAATATGTCTTGATTTTATTGACTAAAGAATCCAAGATCCGTTCCCTTGCTTTAATTTCCTCGAATACTTGCACACATTTCCGAATAGTGTCTTCACAGGAGGAACAGTACAACGTGCAGGGCAACCACGGATCCTGGTCGATTTCTATATGGTCCAAGATTGTAGAGGAGATTTTAAGGATTTTACACAAGTCAAGCAATAGATCAGTTTTAAATTTGGATGGGGAAGGATCAGGGGTCAAACCAGTGGCACAAATTAGGCAGTCACCAGAAACTGGTTGACTTATTACAATCACTTCTTCAGCAACTCCACTCTCTTCCATTTTCGTTCGGTCTAACCCGAACCCGAAGTATTCCATTATTGCAATTTATTTAAAAAATGTTACAAAACACATGCCTTTACCTAACTAACTTGGCTAATGTAATTTGAAAAGATTAAGAAATGTACAAGCAAATTAAAGTATCCTTTACAATAATTATTTATGAAAAGTAAGCAATTTCGTACTTCGAATTTCATAACAATTAAGGCGTCTCTACTCACTCTTGAATTCTTGACAAACTAGATACAGCAGCTTCAGTGTTGTAACCTAACTTTAAAACGAAATGTAAATGCAAAATTCGATCTTTTCAGTGCCAAGCTTTATTTAATTTTTTACTTTATTAAATGTCACCTGCTGCAACTGCAGTCACTGCACACCTTTCACTTTCACATTGCCGCTTTCCACAAACCAAATAAATATGACTTCCCCGCTTCTTCACTGAGCTCAATGGTGTACTCTTTAACGCTAGAAGATTTACATTAAAATAATAAAAATATTTTGAATAACTAAATAATGTGATCCTTAAGTACCTACCTTTAAATTGCTGCCTGCAACTTAAAATCTACAGATGTTATAGTACGTATAAATTACATTTATGGCATACTAAAAATGATTATTTTGTCACACAAATCATACCTCCAGGTTACATTAAACATCTCCAATCGCTTCCTGCGATAATTTAGTAGATTTGGATTTGGAGTCTATAAAACTGTGTGTCTATCTTGTCTTCCATTCTGCCCACAAACAGAATTATTAAAATAACAATAACAAATGTACCTACTTACAATGCAGTACTTTGTGCAGCCCATCCAAGTTGAAAACTCATGCTGGACTTTTCTCATTGCCCTTAACATTATTAACAGCCCAGCACCCCAGGATCATCTAATACTCAGGTTCCGCAGACTCTCTGTGTAAGCTTTAGATTGGGCCCTGTCGTTCATGATAATTTGTGGTATGATGAGGGCATTGATTTTGTCCACGATTTTCGGGAGGAACGGCTAAGGGCGAGGACCAAATGTATTACTTTATAATTATATACATAATAAAATTATGATATTTTCCATCTGATCTAACAACAAGAACTGGATGAATGTCATCATAATATATATGTTAAAAAGTATTTCTTACACGCACACTCTCTCGTAAGTAAATAAATTAATGCATAAATAAAATAAATTCTATCACAAAAATAATAAACTTCTTTAAAGCACGAAAATATTTTATTTTAAAAGAGTGTACTATTGTAAATTGTAAGACATTTTACTTAATAACAGTAAGTACAATGCATGGCTTTTATGAAAAATAAGGTAAGGTACGATATTAACGATATGGAGCAAGTTGAAGATCGACACTTTAAGTAGACGCGTCGTGGGCCAGCGCCAGCACTGGCCACTCTGGCCAGCAGCAACTGTGTATAGATTATTGAAGATGCTACTAAGCCGATTTCGTGCTTTCGCTCACGCCAGTTCCTTATCCTTATTTTCACTACTGCATTACTAGTAAAACCAAAAATTTTCCAGTTTTCGTTTTCCAGTGATACAGATAGTTGTAGTCTAGTCAGTAGTCTCTTCAAGTGAAAATAGAAAAGTACCTAATTACATTTCCGGGCCATTTGTGAATTTGCATATTTGTCAAGATGGACCACAGTGACAGTGATAGTAAGGTTATACACGAATCGAACCCATTCGCATATCTGTATTCCCCTCCCGATTGTGCCCATCCTCAACTTCGATTTTCAGACCCGGAACATGTTCAAATTAACAAGGACCTTATAGAGGCAAGAGATGCCTATGAAGCACATTTGGCCCTTCTATACCCGGAACAACCTCAACATCCGGATCCGGTTCCTGTTCAAGACGAGACCGGCCATGAGGAGTCAGCCTCTTTGAATATAATGCGGGAAGCTTATTCTCAGCAGAGTTATCTTGCGAAACTAATTGAAATTGAAGCTGAGGCTATACGTGTCGTCCATGATATTGTGTGGGGGGATGAGGAAATTAAGGTTGCTCTCACTGTTACTTTGGAAACGAATGGTGATGACATTTACGTAAGTAATTTTTTTAGCATTATTAAAAATCATGTAGGGCAATGAAAGGTAATAAGGAATGTAGCCGAGCTGTATTTTTGATAAGTATAATATGAAGGTTCCGTAGGTTTGGATTTAAGATCGTTTTTCTTTGCGAATTTGAACGCATGTCCACCATATTGATCATGGGTAACATAATTATGAAGTTAGTATCCCATTTTAGCAAAAGACGAAATTTTGACTATTTTTAAAAATTACATTGGTTAAATTACTTTGACGTTTACCATTCAACACTGTAGCGCATCTAGTTGAATAGTATTCTTAACGCAAATAATCTCATTTAAGAAAAAGTAGACTTTTATCTTGTTTTGCGAAGCAACTGAACTGAATGGTAGTAATATCGTATGTGCCGAACCCAAATGATCTATATCCAATTTAAGCTACAATAAAAATGAGCTGTCATAAAAACAAAATGATAAACATGCTTTAAGTGTTAATTGGAAGTTTTTGAAAAGCGTAAAATGTTCTAATTACATGTTTTTGAAAAGCGTAAAATGTTCTAATTCCATGTTTTTGAAAATTGCAAAATGTTCTACTTACATGTTTTTGAAAAGTGCAAAATGTTCTACTTACATGTTTTTTAAAAGTGGAAAATGTTCTATTTAAATTATCTTTAAAGACATATTTGAATATTTTTTTAGATAGTTGATACTGTTTTTAGCTAAAACTGGATATGGGTAATTTTGGTTCTTTACAGACAATATGGTAAATTGTGCAATTAATTGCAATGACATTTTTGTTCCTAGGATTATTCCCATCTAAGTAATCACAGCGCTGCTATTGAGACTGAAACTGATGAAGCAGAGGATCTCAGTGTCAGCCATCCCGACATTATTGCTTACAACAACAAGATGGATACTTTGGAGACGGTTGTTGAAACCGGCGACGAGACGTATCCTGCCGCTTTACCTCACGAGGTTAGTTTTTAAAATCAATCATGCATCTCTTGGATCATGCATTTATAATAAAATTGTATTCAAATGACATGAATTATTTTTCTAGGATTTTTCTTGTCCCCTTAAGCTTCTTCACAGTGAGGTCCATGAGCCGGAAGCTGATGATGCTGTGATTCCAACTCCTCCTCATCGTGTGAGTGATTTGTATCGCTCTGGTTCCAGCCGCAAGCGAAAACGCACACCAGCTGCTAATAAAGCGGTAATATTATTAAAAATAATTCTCACTAATAATGTAAATTACAATAACCCTTTTTGTAATTGTTTTAACTATGTAATTTATTGAAATGGACATTATTCCGTAATAGGAGCGTTCAATTTCAACTCCCGAGGGCAAAGAAGTTGCGGCTGCGGTGTTTTCTTCTCCTTTAAGTGAATTGCCTAAGAACAGTCGTACTCGTACTAAGCGGGCACGTAAAGCTCCAGTAAAATTCCTGCTGTCATAATTGAGTAATTATTTTTTTAAATGTGTATACTATTACTACTCACACTCACACAACATATACGAATCAATGCACAGAATAATATACAGCTGTAACGTAAAGGGGAATTACTAATATTTTTTCAGATTCAAAAGTTGGGGTTAAGATTTCGTCCACGATTTTGGGAGGAACGAATACAATTGGCGAGCGACAATTTTTATTATTGAACTTTAAATTTAAATATACCACAATATTTTCCTTTTTTCATCTTGTCTAACGATAAGAACTGGGTGAATGCCATTGTATTAGTAAATATATGTACCTACCTATGTTGTTAGCTGTATTTTTTTACATTCTCGTAAATAAATTAATACATAAATAAAATAATTGCTATCACAAAAATAATAAACTGCGTTTTTAAAACGCGAAACTATTTTGTTTTAAAGGAGTATATAATATAATAACGTACAACGTAGTAAAATTACATATTTTTAGAGAGCAAATTAATGCTCGTAGCAATTTGTTAAACTAGTGTACCTATTTGTATTAATTATTTTTCCTAAATGTACTATTAAGGATCTACAAGTTGCAGTTTTCCCAAAAATCACGATTTGTAATCATCATCATTACTCATTACGCATAAACACAAGTTTGACTTCTTTGAACAACAAGTAGTATTAACCAAAAAAAATAACCACCTCCTCGCACAATTAAAATGGAACCAAAATAGGCTCTGCATAGCTGAATTGCTATCACGTGTACATACCATACAAACTTTTAATTTATAATTTCAAAACTTTATTTAGTATAGTACTAATATATTTTCTTAAGAAATGTCACCTCCACCCGCGCCGCGACATGCACTGAACAGGAACACCTTGCACATTGCTGTTTTCCACTTTTTCCATTTCCACAGAAAGACAAAAACCAAATAAATATGACTTTCCCGCTATTTCTTTGAGCTCTATGGTAAACGTTTGAAGAATTTTATTAATAATAAAAATATTGTGAGTAAATTATGTGATGTTACCTACTTAAGTATCTATTGTCTGGCCGAATAGCATTGGCCCTGACCGTTAATCTTTGTGCAAAAATTTGTATCACATGTAATGTTAAAAGTAACGTCAAGTTCTACTGCTCATTTACAAAAGGTCCAAATCTATTCGGCCAGACAATACCTAGGCACTTTTATTTGATACCTGCAACTTAAAATCTGCAGATGTTATAGAACGTACAATAATTATATTTATGGGATAGTAAAAATTAGTATTTTGTGACTCAAATCATATCTCCATATTACTTACATTAAACATCTCCATCGTTCCCTGCCGGATAAATTTAATAGGTTTGGATTTGGATTCTACAAAACTGTGTGTTTATTTCTTGTCTTCCATTCTGCCCATAAAATTATTAAAAGAACAATAACAGTACAATGCGGATGACATTTATGAAAAATAAGGCACGATATGGGGCAACTGGGAAATCGAAACGCGTCGGCGGCCCGCGCCAGCACTGGCCAGCAGCAACTGTATAGACATAGACAATTAAAGATGCTACTTAACCGATTTCATGATTTCGCTCACGCCAGTTCCTAATCCTTATTTTTACTACTGCATTACTAGTAAAAATAAAAATGTGCTACTTACCGATTACACTTCATAGCAATTTCCCAGTTTTCGTTTTCCAGTGATACAGATAGTTGTCTAGTCAGCAGTCATTTCAAGTGAAAATAGAGAAGTAATTATTACATTTCCGGGTCATTTGTGAATTTGCATATTTGTCAAGATGGACCACAGTGACAGTGATAGTGAGTTTGAAGCTTATTTTCAGCAGAGTTATAGTGCGACACTCATTGAAGCTGAGGCTATACACCATGATATTGTGTGGAAGGATGAGGAAATTGAGGTCGCTCACAATGTTACTTTGGAAACGAATGGTGATGACATTACTGTAAGTAATTTTTCTAGCATTATTTAAAATCATGTAGGGCAATGATAGGGGATAAGGAATAATGTAGCCGAGCTGTATTTTTGATAAGTCAGTATAATATAAAAGTTCCGTAGGTTTGGAAAAGATTGTTTTTCTTTACGAATTTGAACACATGACCACCATATTGATCACGGATAACATAATATCAAATAGAAACTGGATGGTAGTAATATTATTAAATGTAGTGATATGCTTCCAGTAATTTAACTAAGATTTACCTAAATGATTTGTAGTAGATAGTAGTGTGTGTATGGTGTATGAGTAATAAATGTCGATGGTAGAAATACTGAGAATAAGACTTGTATTTTAATTGAATTAAACTGATGTAATTTGACAATTAAAATAAAACTGAAAAGATAAAACGAAAAGTGTTTTATAGAACAGAAGGTTCAAGCTAGTTAGTTGACGGTTGAAATGGATATGATTTTACATTTAGATTATCCTATAGAAATCAACTCGGCTTCCGGCCGTAGTGGTCATTCGATTACATTACATTGTTTTAGAATCTCTATCCGCTGACCTGCATAATTAGCAAGCTACACAAAATTCATAAATCATCTTTGTCAATAATGATCAAGCCCATTTATAATTTAGTAACTCAATTCGAGTTTTACAAGAGTGTTACGCAATACATAATTCCATTACAATTATTTCATGACTTACATCCGTTGGCATAAATAACATTACATGATTGCACACATAACTCATCTAGAGATTCATCTTTAATGATTACTCGTTTATTACTAAAAATGTACAATGTAAATAAATTAATTTTAATCTACCGTATGACTCCCACTGGTCGCCATACTTAATAATATCGTCTGTGAAGAACCAAAATGACCCATATCCAATTTAAGCTACAATGAAATCGAGCTATGTCATAGAAACAAAATGAGAAACATAGGCAAAATGTTAAATAGGAGTTTTTGACACATCCTATTTACATGTTTTTGAAAAAGTGCAAAATGTTCTAATTCCATGATTTCGAAAAGGTGCAAAATGTTCAAACTCCATGTTTTTGAAAATGTGCAAAATGCTCTAATTTCAAGGTTTTGAAAAGTGTATAATAATGTTGTATTTACATATTTTTGAAAAGTGAAAATGTTGTATTTAAATGCTCTCAAGACATATTTGAATATTTTTGTAGATAGTTGATACTTTTTAGCTAAAAGTGAATATGGGTCATTTTGGTTTTTTACAGACGATAGGGTAAATTCTACAATTAATTGTAATGGCATTTTTTTCCCTAGGATTATTCCCATCTAACTAATCACATTGCTGCTATTGAGACTGAAACTGATGAAGCAGAGGATCTCAGTGCAAGTCATCACGTCATTATTGCTTACAACAACAAGATGGATACTTTGGAGACGGTTGTTGAAACCGGCGACGAGACTTATCCTGCCGCTTTACCTCACGAGGTTAATTTTTAAAATCAATCATGCATCTCTTGGATCATGCATTTATAATAAAATTGTATTCAAATGACATTCATTATTTTTCTAGGATTTTTCTTGTCGCCTTACGCTTCTTCACAGTGAGGTTCATGAGCTGGAAGCTGATGATGCTGTGATTCCAGCTCCTCCTTTTCGTGTGAGTGATTTGCCTGGTTCTGGTTCTCGTTCCAGCTCCAGCCTCAAGCGAAAGCGTCGAACACGTAAACCAGCTGTAAAAGTGGCAAGTAACTAATAAAAACCATTCTCACTGATAATTATTTATACTGATGTTATACAACAGTATTTTTTCAACAGTTTATTACATTATTGAATTTATTGAAATGAACTTATTATTCCATATAATAGAAGCTTCCAAATCCAGAGTCCGACGAAGCTGCTGCTGCGGCTGTGGTGATTTCTTCTCCTTTACGTGAATTGCTTAGAAACAGTCGTACTAAGCGGGCACGTAAAGCCAGGGACGGACTGGTTGCTTTATGGGCCCGGGAATTGTTAATGACGAGGTTTGGTGATTAAGGGGTCCACGATGAGCCAAGAGCCAAGGGGCCCTGGCCCTATGCTCGCGTTTAAGTTACGATAAGAACTGGACTGGATGAATGCCGTTATAAATATGTTAAAATTATTTCTTCCACACACTTTCGTAAATAAATAAATTAATACAGAAATAAAATAAATGCTATTACAAAAATAATAAACTGCGTTTTTAAAACACGAAACAATTTTATTTTAAAATAGTGTATTATAAATTGTAAAACATAAATATTTGCTTTATAACGTAGTAAAATTACACATCTTTAGAGCTAAAATTAATGCTAGCAGCAATTTATTAAACTATATTATACTTATTTATATTAATTATTTTTCCTTTTACTAGTAAGGTACTATTAAGGTACCTGGTTGCAATTTTCCCAAAATCACGATTTGTAAGCATCAGCATTGCATAAACACAAGTATGGCCTCTTTGAACAACAAGTAGTATTAAGTAAACAAGTAAAAATATCACCTCCTCGCACAATTAAAATAGAACCCAAACTGGCTCTTTACATAGCTAAAAATTGCTATCAAGTGTACATACACACTATTATAAAAATTATTATTGCTTTTGAAAAACCACACAGTAAATATCCACTTTGCAACATGCGAGCGCATAAAATATTTTGGATACCGTGATTTAACATTGCAATAATATTGCACAACATTATGAGCAACAACAACACATTATAAACGACCTCTAAGGGTTCCTATATATTTATTATGTATCTCCGTGTAGGTAATACCTACACATTAAAAATTATTTGGCTTGTACAGCGAGTGTCCCTTTCGATGTGAAAATATACATCTGTGAATCTTGACGACCTATACAGTATAATTATACATACTTTTCGCAATAAATAATTTCGATTCACTTTTTATAAAATTAGAGGACGTATGTACAGGTGCGATTATTTTGGTAGGTGTAATACTTATAGCGGCCACTTTGTTCCCAAAATCAAAATGTTAAAACTATTTACTTGCGAGAGATTACTCGAATTTAACAGATAAGTAATGACTGTGAGAGGCACTGAGAGCAAGTTTATGACGTACGTGAAAAAAGCACATGGGAATCTGCGAGAAAACTAAATCGGGAATTTTCATTAATAATAAACTAAAATATCTTGAAATAAAATTTAAACTTAAAAATATTAATGATTAAAAAGACAATTTACAGGAACGAAAACAGTTGGAAAGTTTAAGTAGTATATACCCCATTAGTGTAAATTCGTTCATCAAAAGTATAGGTGAAGTAGATAATATAGAGTCACAATATCAGTCATGTCATTTTACAGGTTACACACATTTATACTAAGCGGTCAAATATTAAAATGCGTTAACTAAGTAGGACTAAATATTATTTAATAGATTTAACCAACTAATTAAAGAGACTATTCGAAATAAGACTAATGTATTGTATTGTATTTGAAGGAGATTCAGCAACATAAAGTTACTGAAATGCCGCTCAGGCCAATAGTAGGCCCATTGCAGAACGATCCTTTTTACGATGACTTATGTATTTATTTATGAAAGTTGCTATGTTTACTCGTTATAAAGTATGCGTGAGCAAGAACGAGAAACTTTCGCACTAAACTTTCAATTACACCTCTAAGCGTATAACTATTTAGTGACTATGACTATGCCTATGAGTTGCTCAGAATTGACAATTCGATCAGACCATAGCACTGGTATTTATCAAAGGCCGAAGCCAATGGTGGAATTTATACAAATTCCCGAAATACCAGCACGTAGTCCAACTTGCATGTAATTAAGCGAGACTAATCAAACCTATTCACAAAATACCAGAGATGTTCCAGCAGTTGCTGATAGTGCTATTAGCTGGGGTCAACGTGCCTGGGAAGATCGCGATTACTCTTAAATAACTTAAGTAAAGCAGCAATGTGTACTCCCCACACTGCCTCTTTACCGAAGTTACATAATCTTCCTACTTGTAAGTTCCAACTTATGTTAAAACAGCTTTGATATGTAGATATACGCTATCTCAAATATCAAAGTTGTCCAACGTGAAGATAGGAAACCTCAACGACACAGCCCTGACACGCTAAACCCACAACTGCTAGGTAGACTCACGAACGGTATGTTCAAGTCAAAAACCAAAATGGAAAAAAAGACTTTCTGAAATTTGCTCACGAGGACACAGAGACGGACACGTCCGTCGTCCTCGGAGTTGTCAGAGCGAGTTAAGACTAATGTAACAATCTGTGCATGAAGTCATGTAGTACTATAAATAAAAATACAATACTACAACCATAGAATTATAGATATAATTACGTATGTATCAGAAGATGGAAATATTTTCAAAAAACCATTACGAAAAATAGAAATTGAAAGATTCAAGTTACCAAGATATAAGGAGGCATATCGTTTATGAAGAATCAAAATGACTAATATCCATTTTTTGCTAAAAACAATATCCACTATCTACAATAAATAATGAAACTTGTCTTGAAACCATTTAAATAGAGTATTTTGAACTTTTCAAAAACATGCAAATAAAACATTTTGAACTTGCAAATAGAACATTTTACACTTTTCAAAAACATGCAAATAAAACATTTTGCACCTTTGAAAAACTCTTAATTAATATTTTAGCGTTTTGTTTATATGACATATAGCTCACTTTGGTTCTAGTTTAAATTGGATATGGGTTATTTTGGTTCTTCACAGACTATGTGGTGCCCTCAACAAATTCTCTATTACTACATTCCAATTACAATGCCTGCCTAATTAGTAAAAGCGAAGAACTTTTATTCCCACCGGCCATACGGTTTGCAGGCCTCAAATTTTTTGTTTAATTACTACATGACAAAATTGCCTACTGCCCGCATTGCTTTGGAGCACAACGAATGCGTAGGCACGTCAGACACTGATAGCCTGCTGGTATGTTTGCTTCAGGAGGAAACCCCAAACAGTAGACATGGATCTGAAATAATACAAAATACAATACTATTATTATTCCAAAAACATAAATTAGTTAGTACAGTATTTAAATACGGAAACAGACTGCCACAAAAACTACACAGTTGCACTTTTAGTAACATATTATTAATTATTATAATACCCGATTAAGGCATCCTCCTTCAGCTTGGCACTGAACCCATTCAGAATTAATCTCTTGGCAGTCTTGACTCTCGGGAGTGTGACCAGCAGTTTGTACTTGAAGTAGTTGTACTTTTTGAGTATTGCCATGGCATGCAGTGCAATTTACAACATTTGCACCGTCATCAGAGTTTTGGTTAGGATTTGAAGTGACCGTAGAAGTTTTACGATTACGATTAGTTTTATTAAGATGAGTTCCAGCTCCTGGTTCAGATGACGTTGTACCACCTCCTGGCAGATCAAAGTCTTCTCCATACGTACGGAAGAATATTTTTCCCGTCCGAGGTGACTGGTACATGCTTTTAAAGAATGTCTTACTCCCGGTATTTCCATCAATCTCAGCGCACTAGTAAAAATAAATTGTGCAATGTCAAAATAACAATAATAAGAATGCAAATTTCAATTTCCATTATTTTTAATCGTAAGTACTGCATAAGAAAGTAACACAATGTTAAAATATAGATACATGTACCTATGTAATTAGGATGTATTATATAATATAGACATATTTCCCTATATAGATAGGCGGTGTTAATGTAGATACTTGTAACTATACCTATAGTACGTATTACATTATAATTTGGCATACATAATGTAGGATATTGCGTTATGGCAAATCCGTATCATTTCAATCCCGTCATTGGTAAAAGAGGGATTCAGCACATTTCATTATCATGAGATGTTCTACTTAAGCAATCATTAGATTCATGCAAGCTGCAAATTATCTTATCTAATCAGAGATTCAAGTTACTTACAAATTGTAACATCTCCATTAACATGGAGATGAATATTTCAGAATAATTGTCAAACTTTAAGAAGTCAAGTTATTGAGCTTCTCTATACAAAAGCATTGGACATTATTTGTGCTGACGATTCGGGAATGTTCCCTCTCGTCATCCTTCAACTAGCAATTATATTTTATTGTTTTATTGCAGCTACCCAAGCATGTATATTTCACAATACAGGATGGTAGAGTCATATTCATTTCCTCTACAGCATCCGTACTATTGTAGTGACACGTCAGTCTATATTCGATTAATACAGTACTCTCATGTACTATTGTACTAAAACATATGTAAACATTGATATATCAAAATTCTACCAAACCGAGCCATGCTCAGACCAAAAGACTGAACAATAAACTAATCTTAGACTGATCGCCGGAGCAACAGCATCTTATTTATTTTCTGTTCCTCTGGAACATTTTACTTTTTCATCTGAGATTCACACTCCATAATAGACTTATGGAATTCACCGCTGATAACTAGAGAATTTCATAACGTACTATTTATTACGTTATCAGCACGGCTGAGACAGTGGTCACAATTGACCCCGTTGGTCAAGCCTATTTTACACTGATTTATAAAAAGTAAAAGACAGGAAACTTCCCGTAAGACACTGGCCAGTGCACCCGAAGTTTTTCTGTATAATTCAATTTTAGAAAACCAAGTTTTCGGTATTTCGTGCTAACTGTTAAATCCATTGGGAAAAGTTGAGCACAGCCACAATAATTCTGTTTATCCCCTGGAAAAGAATCTTGTGAAGAGTCTGTTTAATCCGTTGGGAAAAGACTATAAAAATATTCTATTTAATCCTGTTGGACAAGAATATTTATAGATTCTGTTTAATCCATTGTGGAAAAGAATCTCATATCCTATTTAATCCGTTTGGACAAGGATAAAAGTACAGATCTATTTAATCCGTTTGGAAAAGATCTCATCTTTACGGCAGCGAGCTAACGACACTACTATACTTAATTAAACCTAACGAACCGCCTAACAAGCGGATCCGACGGAGGTTAAGTAAGTAAACTCGAGGAAATAAGCTATCAATTATCCCCTAAAAAGGAAATTCTGATAGTGGAAATATCCGAGGAGAAGAGTAGCTCAGAAGAGGATCAAGAGGATCAGCATTGAAAATTCGAAATTCAAGAAAAGAATAGAATTAACTTCTGAACGCTACGTACCTCCGTTGAGGGCGCACTACAAGCCACTCGCAGTTTCGAGTGCATCAATTAATTTTCCAAGCCCCTCGTGCCCTGGCATAATTTAATCCAGGAGCTAACAAATAATACCCAGGTCACCTAGTAAATCCTGGTCGAATCAAAACCCCGAGAAAATCAACTTTGAAATGGAAAGGACGGTAGTGCTACCTCCGTCAGACTCCAAAAGTCCAGGATTCTCATCCGAAGGACTCAAAGACCTAGGACAAGCGTCCGAAAGGCAGAAAAGTCTAGGATTTTCATCCGAAAGACAGAACAGTCTAGGACTCATGTCCGAAAGACAGAAAAAACTAGGATTTTCATCCGAAAGAAGAAATAGTCTAGGACTCATGTCCGAAAGACAGAAAAGTCCAGGTTCCTCGACCGAAGGACAGAACAGTCCAGGATTCTCATCCGAAGGACGAAATTATGAAGAATTCGAGCCTCCGTTCATCGTAAAGCCATACGACGGAGCAGAATTATATGATATCAAGCGGGTAGTAAGAAATGGAGAGGTCAGCTACATAAAGACCGTACCCACACCCGAAGATCTCCTGTTGGGGGCAAATCAATACTTTGACCAACAGTACGAGAAACAGAGAATTCATTATCAGAATGAATTACTCGAAATCAAACGGCAACTCAAGGAGTTACAAGACTCAGCTAGTCCGTTGAAAATTGAGAAGTCCGCAGAGACGAAATCTCAAAATATCCCGAAATTATCCGAGCAAGGAAATTTTGAAGAATGGGAAGAAGGAATTACGAAAGCCGTAACGAACGGTATTAATGAAGAAATCATTAACGGGTCATGGAAAAGACCGAAATATCTCCCATTTCCGAAAGCCATCACTACAGCCATCACCAAAGCCTGGTTCGATGCGGATGCACATAATCAAGAATTGATTATCAATACGGTCAACACGGACCTACTACCGGATATCTTTCATTGCAAAGAATCCCATGAAATGGTAGAAACCTTCAGAACAAAGTTTCAGACAGGAAAGAAACAGTCAAAGCACGACGTAATTTCGCACCTGTACAACTTGAAAATCACAGGAACGGGCAGTCAATATCTTCAAGAATTACAAGATATTCAGGCCATTCTCATTGAAGAATATGACGGATTTTCAGATACTGTGTTGGTAGGGATAGCCCTCCACACAATCCGTAAGAGGAAGAAATTTTACAGAGATTTCCTCGACAAGTGGAGCATTCTCCCGAATTATGAAAGGACATTTGAACGCTTAATTGAAGCTATGGAAAGATTCGACATCGAATTCCAAGTCCGAAAGGAAGGGATTATCCCCCTTCAGTCTCAATCGGTCAGGGCACAAGTACCCGTAGCCGAAATGGAGGAGAATCAATCCGAAGATTCGAAAAACGTTAGGAATCAATCTGAAAATTCCGGAAACGAAAAGCCTCCAACCAATGAAGAATTAACTCAAGGAGCCAAGTCTGTAGAATTCATTAAATTCGAAGCAGCACAGGATAAGTCTGAGGACATCATAAGCCCAGCACCAGAAAAGCCTGACCCCACTGCGTCAGCATCAGCCACGGGTGAAATGAACAATTTCAGATTCGTTCTCGACCCCGAAACGGGCAATGGGATATCGAAAGATTCGTCGTCACATTCCCCCAGCATTGAAAATTTATCGTCTCCCGAGAAACCACCTCGGTCGAAGAAATTCAAGAAACAGGAGGGTGCGGGCGTTCCCCCTCAACTTACCCCAGACCTACACACGGTCGGAGGGAGTTCAGTCATTCAATATGGAACTGAAAATTTCAAAGAAACAATCCAGTCAACAGAGACGAAGGATACATTGTCATCATTTGACATGAACATGGACGAAATTCATAAAGCATTTATGGTCCGTATCAAGATTGAAGACGAAACGGGAGAGAACCATGATACTCCCCAGTCATTGTCAAAGTCCTCGAATATACAGAATTCGGACTCAAATCAAAGTCTCCTAGGCGAGCCAGCGATCACAGTACAACCGCAAGAATCTCCCTATCCATGGGAATTAGTCGAAATGCCCAGTCAATGTTGCCAAGACACATTTGACAAAGCCATGCAATGGCATATGGAAGAAATAGAATTCCTGAGAAAAGCTCAACAATTACAAAGCCCTTCAACAATAGATCCCTTGATCGAATTTCCTCAGATTGAGGATACGTTTGCCGTGCCTTCTGAGTCTTTAGTTGACTCGAACACGTTATCTCACGTCTCAACTCCGGATGAAGTACATTATACTATAGGAGATACACCGTCAGACAGTGACGAAGAGAGAGACAATGGAATGAATCATTCAGAATTCGAAGATAGAATTCGGTACCTAGAATCAATTCTAGAGAAGACACAAAAGAAACTTTCAATAATTAAAGAAAGAAAATATGCTGGATATCCAAGAATATCTTCAGCTGAAGCCCCAGGCACATTAGGGGGGAGTATCATCCCCGCATTTACCCCGTCACAAATACGGGAGGAAATCAAGAAAAATCCGTTCTCAAAAGAAGAAGAACGAGAAGAGTACATGTGTCATGTCTTGACCTGCCTCATTTTTTCAAAAGGAAATGAGGAGTTAATACGTCAAGAAGAACCAGAGTTTCCAGAATGGTATGAGAAACTCAAAGCCTCAAGCAAGAGCACTGACATTGAAGACACATTACAATCCTCATCACAGAAGAATACACAATTACCCTGTAATTGGTGTCATAAGCCAGTACATAGACGCAAACAATGCATGCTACTGAAAACTCAAGAAATGAGTCAACCTACTCAAAAGTACTGCACGTTAGGATTATCATACAATCCGGAAACGTTCTGCCTCGAAATAGAAAAGAACGAGGAAACAATTAAATTGCTCAAGGCAATTCCGAGGATCATCAATAAAGAACACGTTTGTTCTCAAGACGGATGGTGCATACCCACCAACAGGCAACAAGCCGAAAATAATGAGCCCTTATCTATTAGTCACCAGGACGAAAATAGAGAAACTGACCGTACACAGAAAGGTCAACAGAATAAAGTACTCATGGTACGAATCAATCATCAGAATTCTCAAGAAGCCTCCACCTCCAGCCTAAGCATATCAAAGCAACCTGGAGGCGAGCAGAGTCTTCAGTCAGTTGAGAAGTTCGATTCACAGGCACAAGACCTTACTACAGGCAACTCCAGCAACATGGACAACCAAGGAATAGAAATTGTTAATTCCCTGGCATCACAATTCCACTGGACGTGCGACTCGGGAGCCACAGTCCACATTTGCGGACGAATAGATTGGTTTTACGGCCCCCTTAAAACTCAAGAGAAGAACCGCACAGTTATCCTAGCAGACGGAAAAGAAGTGGAATCACCCGGAACGGGTACAGTAATACTTGAAGCCTTCAATGGAAGCGAATGGAAGCAAATGGAAATACCGAATGTATGGTATTTACCGAATGGCTCCAATATATTCTCAGTCAATTACGCCTGCAAGAGCATGGGACTATCCTTTCACGGAAACGAGAATTATTGGGCATTTTACAACTCTCAAGATGAGAAGATGATGGAAGCAAAGACAGTTCGTCGAAATCCCACCGATACGGGTTACTCCATCATGAACTTCCGACATGTACTACACACAGGAAGCCCTACAAGTCTCTATTACGAGCAAGAATCAGACGAATCTACGGTTACCACCCCCCGTCAAGGGAAGGAAACGGGTAGAAGAAGAAGTAACACAGCGGAATCCAAGCGAGATCGCTCCGCCACAACTTCGGTTAAGAAGACAAGTTCCAAGTCTCAAGCGCTGGACACAGCCGTCGCATCAAAGCGCTCCATACGTAATCAGTATCACTCATTACCAGAGAAAGTGATATTCAGAGCCTATCACGGCAACGGGATTCCAAATCCGAACAATTACCAAGAGGCAATCCGAACCTCAGAACATTTGCACTGGATCCGATCGATGGACCAGGAAGTTGAAGCCCACATGCGAAGTGGCACATGGAAACTTTCTACCATGCCCAGCAATCAGAAAGTATTGAAGACAGCGTGGACATATACCCACACAGAAGAAAATGACCTTTACCTTTCTAAAGTGGTCATCATAACCGAAGATGGAAGCTTCATCAGGTTAGACGGTCTCATCACGACCGACGCATGCCAAATAACATCAAGACTTATTTTGGCCGACGCGGGTATTCGCGGAAAATACCTAGCAACTTTTCTACTCAGACCCTCAGCAGAAATGAATCGTACTGAAGGGAAGAAGATTTACTTGGAACCTCCAGAGGGATATAGCCATGGTCATCGACTGGTATATTCCGTGAACTCGAGCCTTAGTGGTCTCGTACTCAGTAATAAATCGAGACACAAGACGCATCAGTTCTTACTGCTATTACATTACAAGCAAAGCCAATACGATGAAGACTTGTACATTCAATCCTACACGGATCCCCATGGGAAGACACATCACACTTACCTGTTAATCAATGGACAGGAAGTTCTAGCATCTGCCACACACAGTCAAGACATTTACATACTTGCAGCAGACCTAGAAAGGATGTTTGAAGCGGAGAGAAATTTACTCCCGAATACCTGGATGGATATCGAAATCTCCAGAACAGCATCTTACGTAAGCCTTACACAAGCAAACAAGATCAAACAAGTTTATATTGACTACGGACGTCAACCCACGGAAGAAGCTACACTTCCATACGACAACGAAGAGATAGAAGATTCTCAGTTATTGTCAGAATACGATTACAAGAAGTGTCACAATCTAATATGTGAACTCTTGCAAATCCGAGATGCTACTCGACCAGACATTGCCTTCGCAATCGAAAGAATTGAATCCGTCCATAACAATTATACGGTACAAGATTATGCTGCAGCCAAGAAGATTCTGCAATATTTATGGACTACTATGTACGATAATCTCCGGTTTGCTACGATTCCCCTTGGGAGGGAGAGAGATGTACATAGAGATGGAAACGCTTCGCTCAAAGAAGTACAGGTGGAAGTACAAGCGAAATCGTGCTACACCGTGGATTCAACTGGAACATTACTCCTGACAGGAGGGGTAATTACGCTAAACAAGGCCGCAATCTACTGGCAATCACGCAAAGAAGTAGACAGGCACAAGACTCTAGAAGAAATTGAAGTCAGTACATTTTTCGACTTACACACCCCAGCGGTCAACATTCACTTACAATTGTGTGAATTAACAGTACGGAAATGGCTCACACCCATAGTACACCTATCAGATTCAGACTTTGGATGGAAAGCCATCTATAAGCAAGACGACCAAGATCGATGGTCACGGCAGGACCAGAGAAAGCTATGGTACCTCCGAGAAATGGTAGAGATGGACCTCATCAAGCCATTACATGAAAAAGAAGAGCTTCTACAAACAGACCTCTTCGTCAAGGCTGTCACGCCAATTCGACTGGAAATTAACAAGCGGAACCTACGCATCTCAAACCAGAGAACTCCAGTCAGAGAAGTTTTAAACAAGAAATACTTTCAGAGATTAAGTCAAGGTACTCTGAAAAGACCTTACAGCGTGGATCGAATCAGTTCTCCACCAACACAAGAAGCTATCAAGGCCAGATGGTTCGAAAGAAGAATTCTCACATCTGAAGATAGAAAAGCAATTTGGAAGACGAATTTCCTTCCCAGGATCGCTGAAAGCAAGGATCCGGATACAGGTACTCAATCCATTGAGCAACCGACAGTACACATGGTATGTCCCAATGTACGAATTCCTACAAAAAGAGAAAGTGACAAGTCCGAATCGGAGACATTAGTCGAAACCGATAGCTCCAGCAAACGAAGTAAGCCTGGACCATCAAGTGTAGAGGTGACCCAAGACTCCTCGAATCACGTTGAAATACAAGAGCACACAGCTGCAATCTCACCTGAGAGAAGAAGACCGTGTACAGGTCTCAGAATGAAGAAAGGACTTCACACAATCCTACTCATAGGATTAATGCTATTTCTCAACATGTCAAATGGACACTCTATTAAAAAGCAACTCTCATCATATGATACAGAACAGAGAACTACTTTACATTGGAATTTTCTGGACCCAGCCGAAGCAAGTAAGCCTGGTCACATTCAATCTGTTCTAAGATGGCCTTCTCAACTACCTGACAGTGGTAGAGAAAGTTATGGGGGATATCAACCTGGAAAAGGACCTTCATTGCGCGCCATCACACTCACACCAGAAAGAGAAAACTCATGGTCAACCTCACAAGTAGATGAGACCACAAGAAAACAAAACCGAACAAAAGAATATTGGAAATACAGACTTAACAGTCACAGAGGTGGGAAGCCAAACCAGCTTTCACCGGACAGTAGCAACATAAGCCTTCAAACCAATGAAGCCAAGAAAGAAATCCTCACAGCAGGAAGTAAGTATAAAACATACAAATTTGATCATGGCATCCCCCGACCGGGGAAGCAGATCCATCAGGTAGCCTCATCAGTTCACATTGAAGAGGATCCGAATACAGAATTATCAAAAGGAAAGCATCAGATTCCGGACTCATCCCTGCCCAGGCAAATGAATAGGAACGACACTGAATTTTCACTCAAAGAGAAAGCTCTTCGAAGAATGATGCAAGAATTTGTGAAAATTAACGAAGAAAGCCAAGGCCACAGCATAAGCCCTTGCCAGCATTACTTTCCGGACACACCAGGATCAAGCCCTATAAAAGGCAGTTACCTATTCCACATACTTTCAGTTTGTCTTTACACAGAAAAGAAAATCAATTCAAGAAGTGAAAAATTTGGGAGTTCTACGACCCCAAGAAATATTGAAACTGTAGCCTTTACAGTCAGAAGACATCACACGCAAGTTTCGCAGTTAATTTGGAATGAAACACAGCAAGAATGTCAAATTTTGAAAGTGTCTCTGCATCAATCCATGGATGATGAAGAAATTAAGATTGAATGCTGCAATGCCGAAAGGATACTCCTAGGCAAAATATGGATCAATGGACAAGTTCATGAATCCACGCACAGTCCAAGGCCGAAAGTGAGCAGAATATGGTCGAGAAAGAAAGCTTTAACCGCAAAAGCAAAATTCGTAGGTGAAGACACAGGTGACGACGTGAAAGCCACCGACAAGAGAACTCAGAAAATAAGAATTAACGAAATTAAAAAGAAACCCACATCAGAGTGGTTGACGCGAATGACAAGAATAATTATATTTGCAAAAGGAAGAATTGTTTTAACTTCTTTTGCAGCAGAATTCCACAGAGAACGAAACTCAATCAAAAGTGGAAGTACATGGAGAAGCAGGAGCAAATCCGGACCTCCGAGAAATTTAAGCATACAAAGACAAAGATACAGTTCGTATCCTCCGAAAATGACAAGTACGCAAAGGGCAATTGAGAAGACGAGGACCAAGTCCGTACCTTCACGGAAATTAATGAAGAATTTCCCCTCTATTCGAATTCAACAATCCCCAGCAATTAGGGACGAAGATTCATTAAGATTTAAGCCACGAGTCGTCATAGAGGCCTACAAGGGATTTGCTGCCAAGCTGATTACAGTCCTTGTAGCCGCCGCTCAGAGAAAGCACGCCAAAACAATTTTGGGTAACTTCACTGTTAATGTCATCCTGCCGATCAGGTTGTCAAATAAATCGGGAAGAATCTATGCAGTCTGGATAATCCAGCAGATTTTCCCATACCGCTCTTTAATAGAAAATTCTCCGAGTTTCTCCTCTGAGGGAAATTTGCCGGGAAATCAAGAAGAAAATAGAACGCAGTCTGAATGTATCAAGTCCCAGAGACGTAGGCATCAGAAACATAGCAAGTACCTGAACAATCAAGCAACTGTCGAAATTTTGAACAAGTTGATAAGTCAAAAGAATGGAAAATTACCAAGTACCAGTACTCGAAGTAAAAGCCATACCAAGTCTCCAGGACGAATGGTAATTAGACTATTGAGAGGAAACACATGGCCAGATGTCGTTGCCTTCCTCTCAGGTCAGGTCGCCAGAACAAAGGTGACAACCCACACGGAACAATTGAAATGCTCAACAATAGTAGGAAAGGCAGATGAATTAGAAAACGCCTCATATGAAGAAAGTCTTCTTTGGGAAGACAGCCAAAAATATACTCCTTTCTCCAGAATCATGAAGAAAGTCGAAGAAATGCGGTACTCACACAAGAGAAATGTCCAAGCTACCGGTGCCAAGCGCCTAGCTGAGGATGACTTAAAAACAGACTCCAATCCTTGTATGGAATCGAAGAGAAATGTCCGAACTCAAGAACATCAAGCCTACATTCAAGTAGCCTCATTAAGAACGCAATATAGTTCATACAGTTTAGCTACCACAGCTAGTAATGGTTCAAGTCAGGTAGGAGACACCTCCGGGCCGAAGACAAGCAATAAGTCGATATTGAATTTTGACTGTTTTCAAGTTAATCCAGTCATTAACTACGAAACAAGTCTCCGTCAGACAGGAGCAGAAAAGCCTTTCTCCCAGAGAAAGCCAAGTGACAGGAATATGTATCACCCACGATATTTGGTAATTCCGAAGTCACATACTCTGATAAGTCATTTTGCATCTAAGCAAAAATCAGAGCCAGAGGGATGTCAAAGAGTCTTTCCAAATTCAAGAGACTCGAAAACCTTCAGACGAAAGAATTCCCCCATACAGTTTCAACAGCAACTTAGCAACCGAAACAAGACTCAACTAAGAAGAAATAGTATCTCATATTTTCTTTCCTCTAAAGCGGTGAACTATGTCTCAAATAAGTGGCAACGGCCATATTTGAGGTCAAGTACTGATATCCCATTTCCAACTCTACTTCGCGAAAGGCAAGGTCTCAATGGAACCCCACTTATGCATGGGAAAGCTGTACACAAATACCAGATAAATTTCGAGTATAATTATCAAGCTCACGCCTACCAAAATTGGAGAATGCGTCACGAGCCACCTACGGTACAATCAGACCGAAAAATTCAAGGGCATAGGCTTAGCCGAAATGCAGAAAAAGAGTCACCAGCAACAGAAGCAGACTCTGTACCAAGTGTCCAAGAAGTGTACATATCTGACACGCAGCAGAGACCCGGGCAACATAGGAAGAATGCAATCTCCTATCAAAGCGAACAAATCGGGAAAAGCAATAAATGCTTTCTCCGAGATCTGAACTATCCACAATTATTTCTGTATAGGAAATCTTTTTGTTGGATCAACATATTACGGTCTCTCTCAGCATGGAGATTGGAGACATATACACCTGGCTACCCCGGGAGTATACTGGAAAAGTTCATCACGAACAAGTTACCTCTCACTCAGAATGCAATCCCAAAGTATGGAGAAAGCACCCTGAAGTTCGACGAGATTAACCTCAGAAGGTTAGGTCCCAGCGACCATGGAAATTTGAAACCAATTCATTGGAAGAAAATAGAACACGGGAACCAGGACCTGGACCCGGAGAATGTCTTGCAACCGTTACAAGAAGAGTTCGCCTGGTATAACTCAACCTCAGCAAGGTGTCCACATGGGACTACGGGTTGCATCATAATGAAATTTCGAGACGCTAGGAAATCCCGTGAAACACTGGAAAACGGGAAGGTCCGCAGCCTTCATTATCATTATTATTTCATCCATACTCTAGTTGGACTTACAAGATTACCCGAATTAAGACTGTACACAGTCAGGAGGGCAGATGTGACTCCCTCACAGATTTTGAAAGCCGAGTTTTTACTGGCACTATCCGAATTACAAGAAATTGAAATTACTGCAAGGCTCCATGATATCATAGCTTCAAATGATATGCATGAGAAGTCAGACTATAAGCCTCAGAACGAGCCATACTCTCGAGAAAATTATCTCGACCAAGAAAACCTTCTAGTTATTTTTTCCCACATCTTCTATGAGGATGGAACGACCTCATTTAAATTCCTCCGAAAATCGATTGATCTCGGGAGGTTTACAGAGGAGAATATCATGCTAGTCATGCTGACGTATGCATTGATTTACTGGTTTATATATGGACTACCAGATTTGGATCTCAAATATCTTCTCTATGATCAGAAGTCATATTTGACTGACATATATCTCCAAGTATTCGGACCGAATTTTGGATGGATAAAACCTGGCGAGTCGAGCGATGTACCTGCCGACCAAGACCCAGTACTTACGCTCATCAGCAGCTATTACCCAGATGACATCTCGGAACGAGACACTGGACAGATGGACATATTTCCTACATGGACTGGACAGCCAGCAAGTGGCTAGGAGTACAAGACACTCATTTTTCTGGACAACATTTTTACGGAGCTCACCTGGATCATCTCATTAAGCAGATTCGACTTTATAGGGAGTAGTAATTATTATTATGTTTTTGTTGAAATTTATTATTGTTAATATTTCAAATTTTTTATTTCCAGTTCATTTCATTCAGATTTTATTCAGTTATTATCTTAATAGTCTATATTAGAGATTTATCAATTCTCGGATCATTCATTTTATTCTTTTACCTCAAATTGAAGGAGGGTGTTAAAATATAGATACATGTACCTATGTAATTAGGATGTATTATATAATATAGACATATTTCCCTATATAGATAGGCGGTGTTAATGTAGATACTTGTAACTATACCTATAGTACGTATTACATTATAATTTGGCATACATAATGTAGGATATTGCGTTATGGCAAATCCGTATCATTTCAATCCCGTCATTGGTAAAAGAGGGATTCAGCACATTTCATTATCATGAGATGTTCTACTTAAGCAATCATTAGATTCATGCAAGCTGCAAATTATCTTATCTAATCAGAGATTCAAGTTACTTACAAATTGTAACATCTCCATTAACATGGAGATGAATATTTCAGAATAATTGTCAAACTTTAAGAAGTCAAGTTATTGAGCTTCTCTATACAAAAGCATTGGACATTATTTGTGCTGACGATTCGGGAATGTTCCCTCTCGTCATCCTTCAACTAGCAATTATATTTTATTGTTTTATTGCAGCTACCCAAGCATGTATATTTCACAATACAGGATGGTAGAGTCATATTCATTTCCTCTACAGCATCCGTACTATTGTAGTGACACGTCAGTCTATATTCGATTAATACAGTACTCTCATGTACTATTGTACTAAAACATATGTAAACATTGATATATCAAAATTCTACCAAACCGAGCCATGCTCAGACCAAAAGACTGAACAATAAACTAATCTTAGACTGATCGCCGGAGCAACAGCATCTTATTTATTTTCTGTTCCTCTGGAACATTTTACTTTTTCATCTGAGATTCACACTCCATAATAGACTTATGGAATTCACCGCTGATAACTAGAGAATTTCATAACGTACTATTTATTACACAATTTATGAACATCACAATCAGGGTCGGACGAAGAAATTGATTTTAGGCAGCAATTTGTTTCCATACAAAACCCACCATTTTGATTTTATTGATGGTTTTCTTTGGTAAAGCAAAATGTTCTATTTACATGTTTTAGAAAAGTTTATTAAGACGTTCTTTTTACTTGATTCAGAAAAGTGCTCCATGTTCTATTTACATGTTTTAGAAAAGTTTATTAAGATGTTCTTTTTACTTGATTCAGAAAAGTGCTCAATGTTCTATTTACATGTTTTGAGAAAAGTGGAAAATATTTTATTCTCATGTTTTTAAAATGTACAAAAAAAATTATTTTGCATGTTTTTGCAAAGTCAAAATACTCTTTTTACGTATTTTTGAAAACTGCAAAATGTTTTATTTAAATGTTTTTTGAAAATTCAAGCAGTGGGGGCTGCCTGCGCTGGCAGCATTATCTGGCCCTGAAATCGCAACAGAATGGCTGAATATTTTTAAAAAATAAGTAAAATGTGTGTTTCACTTAACTGCTTTAAGTGCAGTAGCAGACCTGCGATTAAATGTGTCATGACATTGTTTGTCTGTTTTATGTTTCTGATTTGTCTTCTCATTCAATTTCTTAGAGTCCACTTTTAACTGAACAAACTTGTCGGTCTTGACCTTCTGCTTTTTGTGTCCACTTCCACCAGAACCAGGACTACTGCAACTAGAACAGATAAAAAGAAAAAAGTAATTTTATGTAGGATATTTCTTTAATTCCTTGCTGCGTACGTGCGTACCAAGCCCATATTATACGAAATATATTAAGTCACTTGTGACTTTATATATTTCGCCCTGACTATTCTCGTTTTATAAATTAGAAACCATTTTAAAGGAAACAAATCGAATTCCCTAGTTGAACAAACATCATGGGAAGAAACAGCTTTCATTGTACAAAAGGTAGAGTGACTGGCAATTTAATTTGTAACAGTAAAGGCTACTGGATTCCCTATTTAAGACAATATAACATGCAATAAATTTCAGAGTACAAGTGTTTTCCTTGTCCCCATTTTTATTGTAAATAAAAAGAGTGAAGTACCTAGCCTGAATATATCGTCTGTGAAGAACCAAAATGACTCAAATCCATTTTTAGCTAATAATAAAATGAACTTTCTACAAAAATAACATGATTTTAAACGCTTGTAATTAGAATAATTTGCACTTATGAAAAAAATTAAATAGAACATTTTAATGCGCCTTTCATAAACATGTAAAAAGAATGTATTGCACAATTTTCAAAAACATGTAATTAGAATATTTTGCACAATTTAAAAAAAAAGTAATAACATGTTACGCATTATATTCTTATTCATTTTCTTAAAGACTTTTCCCACATAGCTCCTTTTAATTTTTTTTCTAGCTTAAATTGGATATGAGTCATTTGTTTCTTTACTGACGATATACCTCTTACAACAATTAACAATACGAGGATAGATAAAAATATGTGTAATTATCTATCACATGATTTACTTTTTTATGAAAAACATTTAATTCTACAGCTTTGCTTTACTTCAAACAAATATTTAATCCTTCCTTTTTCAGGGTCAAAATCCTGGAGAGGATAGCGGTCAATAGCTGGGTAATCTAATAACTAAATACACTCTTCAGATTTCTGGCGCTGTACAATAATATGTATTTAATGTATTAAAAAATCCTGTTTTACGCTCTTCAAACCTTTACCAGTAAGTTAGTCGCAGATTTTGTCCATTTTTACTAACGCTCAAAACACTCAAGGTCCAAGGTAATTTTGTACTTTTAAAAAACATAATTAGCTAATTTTGCTATTTTTCAAAAACATTAAATAAACTATGTTTTCTCTTTCAAAACCACATAATTAACTAATTCTGCCCTTTCTTTCTTCAGTTTCTTAAATAAGCATAATCTTATAGTCTGCATACGTATCCGTTTTTTTAATATGCACTATTAATAGAATTATTTATGTAAATACCTACCTGTTCGTCTGCACGCGCTTAGACTTTTCTCTAGCATGCTTTAAGGGCTCATGCGTACTGAAATTTTTCCCGGCATCCGTAGCAGTGTCCCCTAATTCGGATCCGCTAGCACTCGAAGGTAGGAATTCGCATTCTGGGTACTCTTCTACATCGGAATCATCCTCAAATGCCTTCG
The DNA here is from genome assembly GCA_949802685.1 of Dicyrtomina minuta. Taxonomy (NCBI): domain Eukaryota; kingdom Metazoa; phylum Arthropoda; class Collembola; order Symphypleona; family Dicyrtomidae; genus Dicyrtomina; species Dicyrtomina minuta. The sequence continues at coordinate 98,408,146 of OX461808.1, read as the reverse complement.
TCATTGTGAACTTGCTTGTCGCATTTAAACAATTAGAGGCGACAACAGTTCCTTCCAACTGTGCAAACTCGGATGATAAAGCTTTCTGAACGGTAGATGCTGCACACCTGTCTTCATCGACATCCATTGTGGTAGTTGCACTACTTTGCGCCTTATTAACGTGTCGGCTGGAGCAAGAGGTACTAGGACCTGCAGTAGGCTCCAAACTCATTTCGTCATTTCGCATTGTCTGTTGGCCAAAATTCATTCCATCACATCTGGGAGTATCTTGATTAGTCTTATCGCAACGAGAGACAATATCATTTTCAGTATCGGATTCTAAAACTTGACTAGGTCCACTCTCATCTTCGCTCAGAGTCAGTGGACCAACGTAGACCTCATCCTCATCCTGACTGGAAACGGAAGCATCTGTTTCGGGAGTGCCACGATCACGATCCCTGTCTAAATCACTTAAATTCAAACCCTCGTCGAAACCAGGTTGTGAGCTGAAACCGGGGCCGGGATCCGTAGCATCATTAAGGAAGCGCGGTGGCGTTTCAGCAGCAGCCAGTTCAATGGGGTGGATGGTGTCATGAAGCTCCACACTGTCTGTTTCTGGTGAATCGCTGTACATATATACGTTACGACTGGACAGCTCAGGGAATAACTCCAAAGCAAGGAGATGATCCACGTTGTCGATGTCAATGTTGTCTGACATGACAGATGACTTTTTGAAGACGTTTGATGAGGAGATTAGTTAGGAAAAACTTGAAGTGTTGAAATGTTTTGCATCCAGTAAAAACCTAAAAACAAATTAAGTTGACACCCCACAAAAAATAAATCACATGGTTTATAAGTCATACATACTCCATCAATAATAATTTGTAGTACCAAATAGTATATCGGCTGTGAAGAACCAAAATGACCCATATCCATTTTTAGCTAAAAACAATATCCACTATCTACAAAATTATTGAAATAGGTCTTGAAATAATTTAAATGGAACATTTCGCACTTTTAAAAAATGTGTAAATAGAACATTTTACACTTTTCAAAAACATGGAATTAGAAAATCTTGCACCTTTTCAAAAACATGGAAATAAAACATTTTGCACCCTTTCAAAAATATGTAAATAGGACATTTTACACTTTTTAAAAACATGTAAATAGAACATTTTACACTTTTGGAAAACATGTAAATAGAACATTTTGCACTTTTTCGATTTGATTCTAGCTTACATTGGATATGGATCATGTTGGTTCTTCACAGACGATATCTAGTATATCATTATATCGGTCAATTATATTACATTGAGCTACACTATTAAATGATGTTAAAAACATTAAAAGGAAGTGCTTGACAAAATAGGAGTAATAAGGGAATTTATAATAACATATTTAAAAAAGACGTAATAGCCACTTCAGAAAATACTTTTCTTAAAGTAATAATAATTATTACTTGAGCCAATCAGCTTCTGCTTTATGTCATTTGAAGCTATTTTGAAAGTTCATAATACTATTGTTATTTACGATTTTGTATCTTTGAATGCATTTCCAATGCGGGCTCTACTTCTGGAGTAGTGTCCAATAATATAAATAATATAAATGAATGACAATAACCAAACGCTCCAATTACTTATAAAAAGGGAGCAGCAAAATCCATGAGAATAATACGAATACTTAAGCAAATATATCAAAAGTGAAAATGTAAGACTAACTGAAAACTAAAGTTTATTAAGGATTTTATTACTCCATCCTGTAATACATATACATCATGTCCTGGAACATCCACCCTCTGATTCAATGATTAATTGCATGCTACTTAATATTGCTCTTAAACATTGAACATTAAAATATATTATGTGTGCATTCTACTTTTACATTCTACAACCCTATAGTCCATATAGATAATAAAACGGCGTATATACAGTCTGTTTCACTGAAATCGACTCCGTAGGGTTTTGGGGGTAACTTTTCCCCACGTAAGAATAATTCAACCGGATACTAATTTTTTGTTAGCAACCAGCTGTATTCTCAACCTTTAATTAATCCCTCTGGGTGAAGTGGTTACTACACAATTAAATAACCGAAAAAGGGGTATTTCAGTGAAAGATACTCACTTCACGGTTTTCTCAAGTAATTTTTGATAAAAATCAATGGGTGAAAAAATGCAAATATTTGTGTGCCCTGTCTTATTGTTAGATGCATTACTTTCATAGGACTCGAAACATTCACTTTGTGGTCAGAGTAGGGAACACAACAGGCCCGCATTGTGTCTCTTTTATAACATTGTTTTATACGAGATTCATGTTAGAAAATCATGACTTGTGTCAGTAATTAGCCACTCACATTTGCAAA